>CAMKVN010001791.1:0-16389 GCA_946474995.1 Funneliformis geosporum
GTTTTGGTCATTGTTAATAACAGAAGGATTATTTGGCACACATTCCATTTTCTCGTCACCGTTGTGAAGTGGAAATTTATATATGGGATCATCGATTTGATCGGGGTCATGTACAACGTAATGCATAAATTCTAGACGATTGAGACGAAAGTCAATGTCTTTTTGGTTTTGATCTTGCTTAATGGCTGCGTTTTTTTAGAGAGACTATTTTATCATCTATCAAGACGAGTTTGTTTTCAATGATATTCAGTTTTCTTGGAAAATTTTTAGGGCATCAACCATATTTGGAGGAACATTGCTTGTTTTTCCTTAGGAGGGAATGGGTTTATTTGGGTCAGTAAGTGTCTGAGAGTAAGATTTGGATAGGCCGCCGTTATTATTGTTGAATGACCTTGAAGGACGATATTGCTCTGGTTTGAAACAATCATATAAAGGACGATAAGGATTGATAGGTTTGCGGTTGGTGCAGTCTTTAAATTCATGATTGGGAGCACACAGCTTCTACAGTATTTTTGGGAAGGAGCCATCCAATATAGTATTTTTCCTTTGAATTTTTGCGATTATGAAGAAGCTGCTGTGATACCTTCAGCACTAGCGAAGTTGATAAAGGCATATGACCTAAGTCTATATTGTTGGTCACGTGGAATAAAACAGGATTTGGCATTGATGTGGAGTAAAAAGTCAATAAGTTGTTGTTGATCAGTGTTGAAGGGTAATCCTATAAGTTTAAGTTCGAACTGCTGTCTTAGCGCTGTTTGTGTGAGGTCGAGATCAGTTGGTTCTACTCTGAGCAGCAATTCTAAAAAGTAACAGACCAAACTTGATCATAAAAAGCTTTAATGGAGTCAGGTTCTTCGAAGACAATGAAGGCGATCTGCCAGGGTTTACGGATGATCATGGAAAATCTGGAGATCTTTCCATATTTAGTAAAGTAATTTCTAACAACATCTGATTTGATAAATAGGGGAATATCAGATACTTTTATGGTTCGGCCTTTTTCGGCATCCTGTCTTTGTTGTTTGACTGCAAGATCGATAATAGTAAAAATAGGATTATGCTGTATTTCTTATATCTTTGTGAGTGTAGTTTTTAGGGAGTCTATCGTATCAAAGTAAATAAAGAATTTTCTAATTTTAGAAATGTAGGTCGAGCCTTGGTATCCATTATAATGAATGAAAAGGGAGTTGACGAACATGCGTTTTTCAGCAATCAAATTTCCTTTTATGTCTGAAGCGTTGTCTGTCACTTAGAAACGCGTGGGTGCAGTAATAATATTGAAAGAAATTTCTTGAGAATCTTGATCATGTGTTTTTTCTTCGTTTTCCATTTCTTCTGACCAAGTATCTTCTTTTTGTTTACCTTTGTTTGTAATGACCTGGTTTGTGATTGGGTGAAGAATGTCATTATTGTTGTTGTGGGAACTGGAGCTGGAAGCGTGCATAGAGTCATGAGTCGTATCTTTAGCAGGAAAAGAGTAAGTTTCTTTATCATTTGAGTCTGTAGAAGTTGAGTCAATATTCATAACTTCTGGAGTAGTGTGTTCAAATGTTGAGTCGTTTGAAGGTGGAACAAAGTCGTTTTCAGTAATGATATTGTTAATAGTTTGTTCTAAAGGAGTTTCTATATTTTGGAAAAAATTATTGGAAGAGAGTTTAATTTTTTTGGATTGTTCAGTCTGTTCAGTAAGTAAGGTTTGTTGGCTGGAGCTAGAAGAAGTGTTATCGTTCGTGTTGTTATTGTTTCTTTTATTGTTCAAGAGAGTTTGAGAGTTTTTATTAGCGGTTCTATTTTTTGTTTGTCTAGTTATTGGCATTTTTGTTATTTTTCGGGGAAAATTAAAGATGTTTTTAAATTAAAATTAATGTTTTAAAAAAAAAATAGACAAAAAAAATTTTTTTTTAAATATTTTATTTCGTTTAATTTGATTGGTTGACCTGAATTTTATCAAGTCGGGTCATAAGTTTGACTCAACTTGATATTGACCTGAAAATTTGTCTACCCAACTTGGATTTTTCAGGTCGGGTCAGATCGGGTCACAGGTTGACCTGACCTGATTTGGAGCTCTATACAGTATATACAGTGATATGCAAAAAAAATGATAATTTTTTAAATCACGTTTATTCGATAACTATTAAACCATTAAAATATATTATGCATCATTTTAAAGCTAATAAGCAATTATCATTCACTTACTAATTTTTTTTTGAAAAAATTACTGCTACCTTTTATGATAATAACTCACCTTCGGTATTTCTTTATAACAATTATCTCTGATTTTATTGATTATCATATTAATTAGCATAAATATGCATTATATAAAATTTTTAATTAATCAAATAAACTTTAATTTTAATATTTAAACAATACAATATTTTTTTAGCATTGATAAGTGTGAAATATATATGCTAATTTTTAATGTTTTAAATTTAAATTTACCAAATAAATTTTTATTTAAAAAATATAATTGCGTTAATATGCAATATATGTAATACATGTAACGTATATAATATTTAATATTTTAATTCACTGAATTTTATTTACCATTTATCAAATAAATTTTTATTTAAATAAATTAAATGAAGTATAAACTAAAGTAAAAAAGAAAAAATAATCCCTTTATAAAAAAATTCTTTTAAAAAAATTCTTTTTTTTTTCTCAATTTCATTAAAAAATTTATTATTAATAATGGAATTTACGAAACCACAATATGATTTAATTAGTTTTAGATTAAATGAATATGCTACAAATGAATTAGTTTTTGATGTGGTTCATAACTTAATGCAACTTTTTAGTAAGAATAATTGTAATTGTCGATAAAGTTCAAAAAATAAAAAAACTACAAACTTGTTATAAAAAAGTTGGTTTCAAAATTTTTTTTGAGAGACATATTGAAATTTGTTCTTTAGATAAATTACAATTTGAACTATTCTTAAAAGCATAACTAATGTCATTTGAAATAACTAGTGAAAATATTAAAAATTGTATAAAAACAACATATAAATATAATTTCAACAATTTCTTTTCCTTTTGTAAACCAATATATTTAAAATTAATTGGAAAATATGAACGAATGACATAAAGAAGAGGGAAAGAAAAATAATGTGCGAAAAAAGGAGAAGAAAAGAATGAATAAAATAAAAGTAGTCACCTACTTAAACATAAAGAAAAAATGCAAGTTAGTAATTTTTGTTATCAGCCATCTTCTTGCGTAAATTTAAGTACAGATGCAATGTATGAAGCATTAAAAGAATATAATTCAAAAAGCTGGATTAAATGTAAAGGTCACCAGATCTATCATATGCAATATAACAACTAATGGATAAGGTTTCTTAAGAAGAATCCCTATCAATTTAAACTTCAAAATTTTTCAGCTTTATTTATGCTACATTATTAAAATTTTTATTGACACTTTCCATTTCATTTTTTGTCATATAAAACATGTAGTTAAATGAATGTTGATTAAACTCGCCATTCATTTTAAAAATCAACTTTTCTATACTTTTTATATACTGAAGTCAAATTTTAAGAAAGAAAATAAAATACTAGTCTCCTCATATTTCGCAATACCTTTACTTGATTAATATAACGAAGTCTAAAGTCCATTATATAAGTTAGCAGTACTTCTATATATCAAGAGTTATTTTTATTTCTATTTAGTTTTGTGAAGTAGGTAATTTTTTTATTTTTTTGCTAGGGTTATATGATAAAAATATATAATTATATACTGTATAGTAGAAGTAAAGCAAATAAATATGAATTATTTATTGAAAAGTATTTCAGTTCTATAATCACTAGGAATAATAACTGCAATCTTTAATCTATATTATTCTGAAAATGAATTCGATTCTAAATATTATTCAGATCACACTAAAAATAAATCTGAATATGATTCCAATTACTTTTATGTGAAGTTATAATCCTGAACAGGAAGTACAACTATTATCATCATCACCAAGAAGAAAAGTTGAAAGTATTGTAACAATTTATGAGAAAAGAACATCAACAAAGAAAATCGATAAAAACCCCGAGATATATGTTGGAAAGGTGAGATACTAATTTTTTTTTACGATGACATTAACATTTCAATGAGGTCAAAAATGCTAAAATTCTTTAAATTTTTTTCTTTTTTTTAATAGCTTAATGAAGATTTTAAAAAGTTTGATATTCCTTCAAGTTATAATTGATATAATACAACAGCTTTGTTTGCAGCTGATTTAACATTCAATAATATCGGCTTTACTGAAACTTTCCATTTAAATGATTTGATTTCTCTCCAGAAATTTGATGACTCTATTTACGTTTTCATTGATAATTCTAATAGTTTAGTTGGATTCAGTTCATATTGTCAATTTAAATTTAGAAATCACAAATCAAAGGTTTAAAAGATACCAAAGATGCATATGTTAGATTATGATGTTCTTTTCAAAATCATAGAAAAGGAAAGGAATGTCAAACACAATGTTTAACAACTTCCAAACTATTGTTTAAACCACTTACATAAGCGGAACAAACCAATTATAAATATTCAGTTTTATAATATATTAATTAAAAAGAACAATGTGTCAATAAATTTCTTTAACTTAAGGTCTATAAATTTTGCTAGAAACTCAAACACTTTCTACTTTGGTCTTCACTAGTGAAAATGAAAATAATGCTGAATATAATAAAGGAGGCTTTTACAAATATATAAAAAAACACTTTAGAACTTGGTTAAAAAGTTAAAGTTATTAGTTAGAAATACTAATTGAATAAAAACTTTACATAGCAACGCCTTCCTTTCTAATGAAAAATTTGCCACAATATATGAATGAGATAGGAAAAGGCTTACTATTTGCATTTTTAGTTTCTATTCATTTAAGTGTCAAACTAAAAGAAGCGTGAATTGAAATAGGAAAATAAATTACAGAAAATAGTAAAAAAAAAACAAAAGTTAATAATAAGGAAGAAAAAGTAAATGAAAAGAAAAAAAGAGAAAATGCAAAAAAAAGAAGATAATAGAAAATAAAAGAAAGAACAAAAATATAAAATAAAAAAAGTGAAAAAAGAAAGGAATAAAAAAGAAGATTCTATCAGAACCTTCTTCTTTGAATCAATTTAATTGTATGGAAAAAGGAAACATAGCAAGTTATTGATGATTCTAATTAATGGCAGTTAACATTATAAGTTTCATAAAGAACTAATATTATTATCATTTGAAAAAAAACTCAAAAAGGAAAAACAAACAATAAGAAGGAAAAAAAAAAGGTGGAAAAAGGTGGAAGGAAGAAAGAACAAATAAATGGAGGAGAAAAAAAGTTAATGCTTTAGCATTGGCAAATGTTTCAGAAAAGGTATTCCTACTTTGATGTATAATGGTAGTGTTCATGCTATTAATTAGGGAAAAAAAGTAACAGGTGACCTTGTAATGTTAGCGATCAAAAAAATAAGAACAAAAAAAAAGATATTTAAAAAAAATAAACAAAAACTATTTTTATTTTTTTCTTTATTAATAAATTTACTGCGGAATAATCAAAATATATATTTTAAACTTGTAGTTACAAAAAATAATTAAACTATAAATGCAAACATCTTTCATTTTAGCGTGTGGTAATTGATTTCATGAATCCAGTCGATGACTCAATAAAATATTTATATTTTAAACTATTTATAGAATTTTTATTAATAAACTTAAAGCTCAATTGCTCGAATTAGTACTATGATTATATGATATGATTTTTTAGCTAAATGAAATTTATGTGTAACATATTAAAATGAAATTAAAATCTTAATTTTCATTGGATAGGTCTCCAAATTTGATTTTGCTAGTAACGAACCCATATAATCAAAATAGTCGTTCCTAAATGCCTGATCCACAATCCGCTTCTTCTTATTTGTCTGGAACACATTTTAAGCTAAGCCAGATTCTAAGAAAATAAAATATTTTAATATTATTATTGAATCTCTTTTAGCTTAGCATTCTAAAAACAGATTTGTGTAGTAGATATACTGGCACATATCTGATCTTAATATTATGAGACTTTCCTTTAGTGATATATAAGAGGTCTTCTAGAGTTTTGATTGCATAGTCAACTCAGCCGGTTGAATCTTCTTCTGAAATATCCTTCTGTAACACTATAAAAATATCTAGAGAAGTAATTTTTTTAGTGATAGCAATTGATATATGTAATATTGCTGAAATAAATTTACAATGCATCGCCTTATTAGTATTGATCATAATTTTATGTTCAAAAGTTTTAAGATAATATCCTTTATACAGTATTCAAATGCCTTATTATCATCACTAATCTCCTCAAAAACTATAGAGAAAAATAAAGTTAATATAACTATCTAGTCAGTTTCAAAAAATAATTAATTACTTACCAGGAGTAAACTACTTGATATTTGTAATATCTTCCCTATTAATCTTATTTCTACGTAATATTTCTTCAAGTCATCATGAGTTTTAAGCAAGAAATAGTTTTGTAGCTTCTGGCTGAGACTTCAATAAATTCTGTAAGCCTTATTATTAGACCTAATATGAAACCAATACTATAAAAGTCCTCTTTAGTTAACTTGAGAAAGTCAAAGCTAGCAATTTCTTCCTTACGTAAAATTTTAAAGTGAGACTACTTGAGCTTCAGGTCTTTCCTTTCCAAATAATCAATAAGCCTCTGTATCAAAATCCTTAATCATGTCTGATATTATTCTAGTGGAAATTTCTTTCATCATTAAGGCAGGTAAAGCGTGTAAAGAAGCTTGTAAAGACATAGTTTTTATATATGTGAGTTTGTGCTTGCAAAAAAAAATGCACTCAATTGCAGTTACAGGTAAAGCTGATTTATGGTTTCTGATACTTGGAAAAAATGATAAATTTTTTGTATCAATTTATAATGCATTTGCCTAATTAAGATATAGTACAGGATTGTCAGATGATTATATTATTACATGCTTTATTTAAGAAATAAAAAAATATTTCTGGAGAAACTGATACATAAAAAATAAATTCTTGAAAAGGTTATATAATACGGACATAATAATTCCTTATAAACCCAACAAGTTAGGATTATATTCTTCTCTATGTAATCTTTTAATCTCACTTAATATGTTATTAATAATTGTATTATTCTCTTTTAATATTTTTCGGTAGTTATCACGTAATTTATTGAATTCAGAGGCAGTTACAACTTCAACAGATGTAAATTGCTCTTCTGCTTTAAAAAAATAAGGAATAAATTATAGTATAACAGAAGTTTGAATTTACTTAAGAGACATATATTATCGCAATAACTTACCTTGTTTTTCTTTTAGTTTTTCTACTAACTTCATAATATTAGTTGTGTTTCCAAACTTAATTTTGAATGGATCATTTTCATTAGTAAGCATTTGTATAGTTAACCGGTAGAAAAGCTTTTCTACCGGTATTCTGTTTTTTGATTTTTTCAATGTCATTTTCATTATAACTTAAATTATTCATATGTCTCTTGAAATATTTTTTAATGTGAGCTAGAGTCCATTCTTTAACATTGGCAGGAAGTTTGTTAGACATCATTAAAAAATCCATTTTTTAAACAGCATATATTATACTTATATATAAAATTATAAAGCCAGAATAAATGTAGCATTGATCATAAAAAACATAATATAAATTTAATATAAAAACAAAATTTAACCTTTTGAAATTAGCAATTGCTTATTTAGTACAGGGAAAAAATAAAAGCCATAAATTGTTTACACTGATCTGAGATTTTTTTTTTACTGCATATATTTTCCAATACATAATTACACTGAATGATTTTATATCGCATGAGTATTGTATAATTATATAGCATTTTCAAGATTTATGACAAAAACGTAATATATGCTTTATTTAAGAAATAAAAAAATACTGCTAGAACAACTAATACATAAAAAATTGCAAATATATCACTACATGATATGCATGAAAGAATTCTAATTATTGGGGTAGATGAGGATGAGATTCTTTTCAATGTGATCAATATTAAAATGCTTAGAAATCATATTATCTTGTTTCAGCGCTTTTGCAAGCCTTTTTGGTTTATCCATATAAAGCTTAATCTTATCAGAAATCTGCTCATATTGTGTTACTATTTCTTTTTTAATAGTGGGTATAGCATCTTTAACTGATGTTTGTCAGGCTATTTTGATTTTGAAGATTTTATCATTCAATTCATTTTTGACTTTAAACCTGAAGTCAATAATATTTGCCATTTTTTGATTATTTATTAAAAGTAAACAGACTATAGTGAGAAATTTCTTTGTTCATTCTCATACAAACATAATTTATGGCATATACATACTTTATTTTGCATTATTTTCTCTGAGAAAGATTTTTACGAAAAGTTGGCTGAACTTCCACATACCCTTATATGCTTTATATCTTATTGGGAAAAGATAAGAAGGTATGTGACATAATTAGTATTATCATCTGATACTAGGAGCTTCATAAAAAAACATGTAAATGGAATCTTCTTACCTTTTCACATGTAGATCTACTGGAGAGACACATAGTTAATCTTATGTCTAGCAATCTTAAAATTGTGAGTCCTTCAGCCTTTTATAACATATAGTTTTAACATTAATACAGTGAACTCTTGATATAACGAATTCTAGGATCTGGATATCAACTTCGTTATAAGCTTATAACGAATTTTTTAAAGAATTTAATTGGCTAGTTCACTATAGTAAAGGTAATTTTAATATATTTGATTTAAAAATTCACTATATCAAGGGTTCGCTATATCAAGGTTTAACTGTATTTACTTTTACGGTAAGTTCTGTATTGCAACTAGATCTTCTTTCACATTTTTCTCATGTTTATTCGGGAAAAAATAAAGAATAAAGATTAATATGTTTTCTTTTTCTAATATATAGGAGGCAGTCAGTAGAAAAGGGAGAAATCCAAAATTTTTGTTAATTTTTATTATTAAGCCAAATTTATGTACATGATCGAGATTAGCTAAGTGGTCTAATAATATAAATTTTGACTAAAATTTAGATTTTCCCTTTTCTACTGATCGCCTTTTATATATGCAAAATTAATATATCGCACAAACCTGATTGATGATCTACTTATTTTTTGTCTCATAATCTGTGGCTTAGCAAAAAAATCTTTTAAGTTAAAGATCACCACTTTGAGTCAATGATCAATATTCCAGACTCAAAATTTCCTGCATTAAATATATATCTTTATTATAGTAATTATGGTAAATAATAATCCCAAAACTTTTGCTCAGTTATATGAAATGCTTTTATATAAGAAGAAGGATATAATAGCTATTCAGGAAAAACTTGGTATTGGTGGGATTCTGGAGGGACCTGGTAATACAAATCAAATAGCAGTATATCTGCCTTTAACACCTTCAGCAAAGCCTGTAATTAAAGAAAAACTACTTGTTGATTTGTATGAATTATTGATAGATTTGATAATAGGAATATTATCAATATGAAATAATCTCAATATTGATGGTAATCTCATTCTAGAAGAAGCATTCTGAAGCAATAAAGTTTCTACAGATATTTCATTTAGAGAAATATTTAATTTGTTTATGTATTTGGAAGAGGATATAATAGCAATTCAGGATGAACTCGATATTGTTAGTTATTCTAATCAAGAAAGAACAGAAGAGGCTGATGAAAATACAAGAGCATATCTTTAGAAGTTTGAGAAATTTCACAGCCCTCTAGCTCTAAGTTGTGCTTATCTTTAGAACTAGAGTCTTCTGATTCTATATCATCTATAGCATAATTATCTTTCGCATCAAGGCAGTCTCATTCTTGCTTCATAGCAATTCTCAAAAGAAGTTTAAGATGTTAGGTGGTTGGATTTTTACCACTATGAACTCTAAAAGTGTATTTAGCTCTATAATCTCTTAAATTTTTAGATATAGTTCTATAAGATTCTTGATTTAAGAATTCATTAAATGGCCAAACACTATGTGTCTCACTTTCAATAAATACAGAGTCAGATAACTTTTTAGCTTTAATTGTATCTTAAATTCAGGTAAGCAATTCTTTTGCACATTCTGGATTCTTTTTCATAGAAAGGAGTGGGTGAGGCATGTGATTCTTCTTCTTTTTTCCTTTATTCTTAAAATATCCAGTACAGTACCAAGAATAGCCTTCTTTATATTATGCTGAAATATTCGAAGGATCCAATTCATAATGATTGATCTGAAGAAATCTTACTTCCACAGATCTCATACTCAACACTCAACATTCGTGAGATTTTCTCTATTAGGAATTTTAGAAACATCTATATTTTGAATTTTTTTACGCACATTTGCTAAGAAGAAATGTACGGGATTTTATCTGGATTAGCCATTTATTTTTTAGTTCGCTTTTTCTGAATTTCATTAGACTCTTGAATATGTTTTTGATCTTTAGCAAAGGTATCAATAATTGCAAAATCTACATCACCTTCTGCTAACTTCACACGAAATGTTAACTTAATGTAAAATACCAGCAACAATTTGATTTTCATCATTACTCTTTAGACCTAAGCACTAATAATTAGCACTAATGTCTATAAAATCACCAGTCTTAGCACAATATTGTGTCCTTTTCTCTATAGTGAGTTTTCCCTTTCTCTTATCTGGCAAAAGAGCCTCTATATACTCTTTACTAAATAAGTGTCTGTTGTCAGTGCCTCTGATAAGGGCAACCTTAATACATCTGCAGGCCATCCAATCGGAAAATAAAGTATCAAGTTCAGGAGCATATTCACTTAATTGTTCTGAAGTGGAATCAGTCGACAAATTATACTTTTCTAGAACCGATTCAAGATACTAACATAGTTATTAGTTTTGGGTTTTCAAGTTTTTGAGGTAATCATTTTGGTAGATATGTTAATACTAACTGTTATCTAGTTATACTAGGAAACGAAAACCGTTGTGAGTCTAGAGCGAAGTATTTTTGTAGATTAGAGTTTTGAACTTGATTGAATATAATACAATAGATAGAATAGTGAATATAACACAATCAATATGTAAAAAAAAAATTAATAAAAGTATCAGTATCACGTGATCGGAATATTAACAATAATTATATTATAGTTCAATAAAAATCTAACTAACTAAATTTGTAAATTACGTTTTCATTAATAAAATTTATATCACTAATACAACTTTGTTTTAAATACATCTTCTTCGTCTTGCGTAGACAATTATGATACATAAAAGTCAGAATACCATATTACGAAAGACCATAGCAGATCTTAGTGACAAAGAATTTGTAGCAGGTCTTTCTTTTGTGGCAGTATTTCAAGTGTGCGCCTTCGAAGATCTTCTCTTCAAACCCTTTAACTTCGAGAGACTTCTGCGTATTAAAGAGTGCAAAAGATTACAAGAAAGGTTAGACAAAGAGAAATGTTTAGTTTCCATGATACCAAGAACTAAATGTAACAGATCTAACAATAAAAAAAAAATAGAAAGTAAAATTTTTTGTTCCAAATAATTATTGTTATATTTATATTATTATACTATATTAGCGTGAAAAACTGCATATACGTTTTATTTTTACGAAATAGTGGAATCTAACTAATTGTTGCAAAAAAACCTTCGTTATTTTTAGAAAAAATTTTTTTTCACACTTATCATGTACTGTAACACTTTCATGTTACATTTTCATGTAACACATCATTTAACACTTTTATCTTATATTTATCACAGATTTATTTATCAGTGTAGCAAAAAATTTCAGTAACATGACACATGCGAACAAATAGACTTCGTCATGTGATATGATTACACTTAACATTTACAAACATATATAGTCCTCCACTTCGCTCCGGACAATTATGTGAGAAAAATTTCAATTCGAAAAATTTCATGCTTCTTTAGAAAGGAAAAATATCGGAGATGGTTTTTGACTAGATTAAAGGAGCAAAAAATAATATAGCTTATACTCTAGACTAGCATAACACATTTTTAAATATTTATAATAAAAATGACAGTGAAGTTTTAAGATTATTAATATCAAAATTACCTCATATACAGTGGCTTCCAAAAAAAACGCACTACTATACTGCATATTATTAATCATATGCTTTATGATTAATAACAAAATCTGATTATTTGAATATTTATTAAATATATAGTATATTATAAGATCTTCATAATACATTAATTTTAATAATACTTGATAAATCGGAAAAATTTTTATCACGTGATTCATTATTAAATGATGGTGCGTTTAATATGACGCTTTCGCAAATATAACAAATTTATTAAATTTTTTCAAAAAAAATTAAATTAATCTCAATTAAAAATTTCACCAAATATTCTCACCATTGAGTATAACTACCTGTTGCTTTGATTACATCATTTATTCTTTCTGGCATTGATTCTATCAATTTGGTGCATATTTCCAATGCAGTTTCTTCACATATCTTATGAATTTGCTCCCATAACATATCTTTCCCTCTAATTTCAATATCTAATACTCTAATATGACGATCCATATCATTCCACAAGTGTTCAATTGGATTCAAGTCGGAAGATTGTGGTGGTCAAGGTAAAAGCTCTACATTATTGTCTTTAAACCATTTTTTAGTTAGTATAGCGGTATGTTTGGGATCATTATCTTGCATAAAGATAATATTATCAGTACTTAATTCATAGTACTGCAAAGTCTCCATAAAGTCTTCATCCAAAATCTTACGATAAAGTTCTGCATTAAGCTTACCATCTATTTTACAAAGATAACCTACACCACAAGATGTAAAACATCCCCATACAAAAACACTTCTACCACCAAACTTAACAGTAGGTTTAATATGAGTATTTTGAAGGGGTTCTCCTATTTTTTTCCAATAATACTCACATCTATCTGAACCAAATATTTGAAATTTGGACTCATCTGACCATACAACCTTGCTCCATTCATTTATTGTCCAATCCTTATATCTCTTTGCAAATTTAAGGCGTTTTTCACGATGTTTTTTTGATAAAAGTGGCTTTTTACGCTTTACTCGAGCTACCAAACCATTTCTTTTCAAAGCTCTACGAACAGTATTAGTGCTGACTTCAATATTGTCAGAAGTTTTTAGTGATTTTTGGAGTTGGACCGCGGTTGTACATTCCTTTGTCATTAAACGTCTTATAAGAGAACGTTCATCTCGCTCATTCAGTTTTCTTGGACGACCTGAATCAGGTTTGTTTTCAACTTTACCAGTCTCTTCATACTTTTTTTGAGTCTTGAAATGGTTGTATGGCTTTTACAACCAACTTTGGCGGCAATTTCTCTTGAAGCAAAGCCGTTTTTAAGCAGTATAATTGCTTGTGCTCTCTGTTCAGAAGTTAACTGAACCTTAAAATAATAATACAAAAAAATTTTTTTAAAGGAGTGTGAGTATGCGAAAGGAAGTGTTTATTATAAAATTTATTATTAACAAATAAAAAAAAATTTTTTTTATTCGTTTTTTTTTTTTTATCAAATGACAAAAATAGCAAACCATGGTTTTGAAAAAAAAAAGAATGTAGATCAATCTATGTAATACAAAAAGAAGTCTAACTATATTTATTTTGAAGATCTACATCAGTATTACTTATTTAAAAAATATTAAATTAAACAGATTTATTATTGATCGTAAAACATGTGACTAGTAATAAGCAGTATAGTGATACGTTTTTTTTGGAAGCCACTGTATATAGAAAAAATAAAAAAAACAAAAGACGTACGATCTCGGTCAATATCGCACCGATTCGTATGAAACTACTACCATTCGATTCCTCGCGACTAGACGAATCCAATAAGCTAACATTCATTGATTTTGGATCATCCAATCTCGAGATAATCGCATTCGTATTATCGGCTAAAATTATGAATCAATAAATTCTACTTTAAATAAAGGAGTCCGGATTTTGAAATACGATCGCAAATATCTCGAGATGGGCTGATCCAAAATCAAAAAAAACTCTCTCCCACAAACGTCCAGTCCATTAAAAAAGATCGATAAAAACAAAAATTATGCCAGTCATTAGAGCAACTTATTCTAAACAACAAACGCAAAATAATTATTAACGAAACAAAAGGAATATCTCAGTTAACAACTCTGAAGCTTTAAGTTTCTCTTCAAATACAACAGAACTAAACGAAAATAATACCTTAACAAAAAAACAAAAAATTTTAACACCTCCCAACGAAGACACTATTGACCCAGATATTAAAAAAATTGTCCTCAACGTTATGTTTAAAAGTAACAACAAAACTTTTTCTGAAAAAAATACTAATAATACAGACAACAACGTCTCCTCTCCTGAAGTGCCCTTAGAAATGGATGTTGATATCACTTCTAATTTTACTCCTCTTCCACCTATTATTTCAAAGCAAACAACAAACGACTCTATACACGCCAATAACAATAAGGATAACATGTTCGATGACACAGGCTTTGACTATATTCTCCCTATTGATACCAAAAGCAAATAAAAACAAACTTGGTCTAAAGAAATTGAGCAAAATGAAGAAACACGTGACCAAGAAACTCAGGGGGTTTCGTTCAACATTATTACTGCTCTTACGCGATTTTTCACGACAGACAACGTGTCAGACATAAAAGGCAAAACTATAGCCAAAAAACGCACGTTCATAAATTCTTTATTCGTCTGTTTCAATGGTTACCAAGGATCCACCTACATTTCCAAATTTAGAAAGTTTTCAGTCTATTTTCAATCAATGAAGAAGCTTACACATGTTATCACAAAAGTGCAAGAAACACAACATAACCCCATATTTACTATTGTTGACCCTGCAGCAAAAAAGCTCAAATAAGATGCCGAAAAGGAAAGGATCCTTAAGGTTTCAGATATTCCCTTGTTTGTCAAATCTGATGTACTCCATAATTTTTTCTCCAGATATGGTGTAATCACCAGATTCTCAATGATCGTCTGTGATCCCTGGCAAATCACCTTCATTATTTTTGAAAATGCTAACATAATCAAACCTTTCTACAACTACCTTTGGTCCATTAAATTTTTTGATACTGCGTTCAGAACTGAACTGACTGATCTCGATCCCATGCAAATCGCTTTGAGATAGCAATTTGAACTAAAATAACTGGCCTTCCTTTCAATACCGATCAACAACAATTAGGAGATTTTCTCACACACATCAAAGCCAGAACGTGCTTTATCCTACGTGACCAACAATACAGACTTCGATCCTACGCATTTATCAATTTTGCATCACTTGAAGACCTTGATGTTGCGGCAGCGCAATCACAAAAATTCAAAGAAAAAACACTTTACTGGATGGAACTATCAAACAAACATTGTCGCAGCTGTGGTGCTTCTGGCCATGAATTCAAAGACTATACTAACCGCAATCCAGCAAATCCTTACAGACCACTCTACTACTGTTTCAAACCAGAGCCTTATTGTCTCCCACATAACAATACCTATAATAATTTCAAAGGTACTATGCCATATATCAATGCCCTTAAAAACACTCCTCCTAAGAATGATGAAAAACCACCTAACACAGTTTTCCCTAACCTTATTGATGCGCTAAAAATTGTTCAGAAAAGACTGAACAATATCAAAAATAAGCTTCTCACAATCAATGATGAAATTGTCTACATAAAAAATGATTTAATTATACATCAAAAAAATGAAGAGGACATCAGATTTAGACTCAATCGTCTTGAATGTATGCATAACATCGAATACGATGTCAAACATGCTCATGACCCAAATTACGTATTTCCTTCACATGACAAATACTTTATGTTCGAAGACACTACTCCTCCACCAACCCAAGAAAACCAATCACCTATCATTTCTAACGAATCATCTATCCCTAATACAAATTCCTCATTCAATCTTCAAAGAATTGGTATTGTCGAATCATCCGTTAATGAAATTAAGAGTGAAATGAGAAATTTAATTGCCACTATCGGCCCAATTATTCAAGGAGTAATATTTCTCAATGAGTGTACACCTCCAAACAAAAAATTTTAATGGAACGTCTCATACGATTCCTACTGATATTAATAATTCTACAAACGCAAATTTCTTCTCTATCATTAATAATCCCAATTTACTCTCAATCGTCACACACAACGTCCAAAGCTGTATTTCCTCAAATAGACTTCAACAAATCAAACAATTTTTTATCAGTTTCAACCTCGACGTATTAGGTCTCAGTGAAACTCATCTTACATACTTGCAAGCTAGATCTCTTAATAATAATTTGCATGTCAAACCTTATAAATTTTTCTTTCACAGCTCAAATTGTTTTCAAAATTGTCAAGGGTTGGACTTTTGATTAAAAATAATCTCTGTTCACACCTCTTCAATCAAAACTCCTACTTCAGTTGTATTCTACATTTAGACTTTCAATTTAAAAACAAATTTAAGTTACGTATTATTCAAGTCTATCTCCCTGCAAGCT
>CAMKVN010001792.1:0-16385 GCA_946474995.1 Funneliformis geosporum
ATTGAGCAGGCCAATTAATTAGCATTTTAATTTTTTTTTCAGTAACCCATGCTTTAACATCATTAGCTGTGTGAATGGGTGCATTATCATGCTGAAATTTGTAAGATCAGTTACGAAACTTTGAATTAATAAATAGCAACAAGTTATCATCTAAAATTTTTATATAATTATGTCGATTGATTATTTCTACTATTTTCACTAAAGGACCCAATCCTTTGCCTGAAAAACATCCCCAAACCATGATCCCCACCACTATGTTTAACGGATGGATTCAGGTTTTCAATATTAAAACGAGTGCCCAGTTCACGCCAAACCCAGGAGGAACCATCATTACGAAAAAGAGTAAACTTTGATTCATCACTCCATATGACATTTCTTCATTGTTGCACTATCTAATTTTGTCTTTCTAAGCACTATTCTAGCCGTTTTTGATGTTGATTTTCATTTAAAAATGGTTTTTTTGCAGCTCGATAGGAGTTATATCCAATTTGATGCAAATTCTTTCAAATAGTTTTAGTACAAATATTTTGGCCAGTTGATGCTGAAAATTTCTTTTATAACATATCAGCTGAAGCTTTATTATTTTTATTAACAATTTTTTTTAAAATTTTGCGATCTTTATCGTAAAGTAATGGAGGCCAACCACTTCTTTTTTTGCTCAACATGTTATCTGAATCTTTATATCGTAAAATCGTTGTTCTAACTGTAGACTCTGGCCGATTCATAATTTTGACAATATCAGACTTTTTATGGCCACTTTTGTATAGTCTGATTATTTGTGCTCGTTCTATAACGGTAACTTCGGGATTTTTACCCATTATGTTATGAATAAATTGTCAGATCAATTTTTAGAACCGCAATGTTTATTTGTGATTTTAAATTATTTTTTATTTTGTGTGCAACAATAACAAATAGACATGTAAACTAGAAGCAGGGCTTTCGATTGGTGCCAAAATATATTGATTTTTATTATATACGATTTTGAATAAATTCTGAAAAACTGACTGCGCAAACTTATTTTCAGGTAGTGTATATGTATTAGTCAGATTAATTTTTGAAGTCACATGATTCTGATCATGAAGAATCTTCACAGTTTCATTGTGTGAACTTATTACTTAATTCACATAATCTATTATATTTTGGATTTGTTGGTAATTGAGACTCGAAATGGCATCTGTGTTATAAAAGACCTGTTTAATTTTCTCTAGCTCCAATGTATTGAATAATTTATATAATTTTCTAGCTCTAAGGATTTTTTGACACAAATTCACATCTGTTATTTCAGGTAAAGCTGTTTGATTTCTTGATATACCATAGATGTTGCAGTTTTTTCTTAACTCCACCAGAAACAAGGTTATCAATCCTTTTGTCATATTTTTCTATAAAGTAGAACCAGTATAAAATTGCTTCTTGACCAAGCTTATTAGCTTTCTTGAACATGCAAACTATATTTTGTGCGGTATCTGAAGATAGATCCTGTTCTTCTGAAGTTTGATCTGACGTAGAAGTGTATGCAAATGATGATAACTGTTACTTTAACTCCTGTTTCACAATTATATTTTTATCCAACTTGGCAATAATTTCATCATGCAAATCGGATTTAAGTTCCTCCATGTCATATGACTCTGATCAGCAATCTCGGCTAAGAGCTTGGCATTTAATTCTCTCAATGAATCAATGGATTGCATGTTCGATAATAATTTTTTATATGAGATGGAATAATTCAAAAGTTCGTTAGCATAGATAAAAAAAAAGAGGTAATATCCTCATCGGAATTACTGATTTATTGATGTAAAAATAAGTTACAAGATTCGGTAATATATAAACTTGTTTTACAAAGCGAAATAGAATTTCTATGATAATGACTGCCGGTATCTCGTTTATCTAAACTATCTATACGAACATAATGTCTCAACATTAACTCATCCGATTTCATTTGTCCCCAACATCGATATTCTGAATAGAACAAAATGATCGTCAGTTATGCAGAGTCAGAAATAAATTAACAGTATTGACCTTAATAGAACTCACCAAAAGTTTATAATAAGATTCTGAGCAAAAAAAAATAGATATTAAGCTTTGCAAGCTCTCGCAAATGCAAGAAAATATATTTCATTCATACCTTAATGGCGAAATGTCTCTTCCGTACTTCAATAATTTTTTGTCAACACTTAAACTGCGATAGATCGATTTCTTTTTAATGAGTTCATGCTCGGAGAAAATAGCACGACGGCGGAATAAGAAAAAAAAAGTTGTAACGTAAAATCTTACATCAGAGAAAACGCCTTAATTACACCAGATTTAATTTAGTTGGTTACTAATTGTTGTACAACCGAAGAGTTGAATAAATACCTTGTGAATGCAATCCGAGTAACGATAAAATCGAATGAATCTCTCTTTTTCGCTTGCCGACAAGTTAATTTTATAAACTTTTTTCTTACTATGCTTATATCATTTATATCATTATATCATATCTCGTGTCACCAATTAAGAGTTTATAAAGATCATTTTATAATTAATCATGATATATTCAGAAAAGTATATAAAGTATATATCTTAGACTTACTTCTCTCAAACTTTCTTAAAATTTTTTAACTTTTTCTAAAAAAAACTAGTCATTTACAGAAACGACATGTTATTTTCACTTAACTGTTTGATTTCAAGACAAACTCCTGTTGATATTTTCACTGTACCTATTGGCGAATTTTTTAACATACAAAATGACGTACAAAATATCACGGCCAAATTTGCTGATATGACCGTTGCAAATTTAAAAGATCAACTTTTTTGCACAGATGAAATTAAGGAAGCTAAAATAACTAAAATGAATATTTGGAAAGCCGAAATTGAACTTGATAGCCTTGAAGATAAACCCTATACCGAAGAAGAGATTAAAGATATTAGCACAATAATGAATCCTGGGTGTAACCTTGATAAATATTATGATAATGACAAAAAAAAGCCTAAAAAAAACCATCTTCACATCTTCATAGTCCCCACCTCCACTGGTAAGTGTCTCCCAACGTTTTACCTCTCGAACAAGATATTTGCAGTCCATTTCGTTTCTCATTCGTCATTCATTCTTCTAGCCACGACATTGACTTCTATTCTTTCTTCTCAACAACCAATCTCTCCTTCTCGACGAGATTTTGACCACAAGTTTTATAATCGTGAAAAAGCTATGGATCAAATTGCAAAGATTGCCAACATGAATTATGCCAACCGCTTGTCAACTTATCACCAAAATCATTATTTTATTCTGGTTCCCGGTGGATCAGGGATAGGAAAATCGCGAGTTGGAATGGAGTCACAACATCTAATCTCCATTGCAGAAGAGACAGCATTGAAGAACATAGGTTCTAACTTGGTCAAGGATGCCCTCAATGACCCTTGCTATATATTCATAGATTTTAATAATGGGTGCAAGTATCTCCGAAAACTCGATAAAATGTATTTGCGTCCTACAAGTGTGCGAATAGGAGCTCGTGTTGCAGTGGCTTCAGGCATTGCGGGCAAGATTTTGGAGGATCTGCCGGAAGAATCACTCAACCTCTATCGTCTTGATGATGTGATGCAAGAAATCCTTCACCGCCGTTTCGAAACAACGCATCGACGTCTTGAGGCTGTCATCATACATATCGACGAGTATCAATTATATATCGATTACGTTCAACGGGTCGAAAAGGAAGAATGGGAGGTTGCCCGTAACTTCTTTAAAGAAATGTTAAATGAGATTGGTTATTTCATGTCCAATCAGAAGATGAACAAAAGTGAGAATGAATTCTTTATCATTCCAATATGTACAGGAACGTCTGCAATCGACATTCACTTTTTACATACAGAATATAATAAAGTTTTGGTACATCTCAAGCCATTGAATTATTCATCAGCAATCAAAATGTTTTTTGATAAATATGACTCTATCGAAACTAGGAACAGCGAAAATTCATGTGATAATATCTCAAAACAAGAGCATTTTCGTATTGCTCTATTTGATACTGGCTTTGTTCCAAAGTTCCTTAGTTACTTTTTAACTCCTGAGGCTATTACAACGAAAACCGATTGGGGAAATAATCTGCATTATTTAATGAATGCACCTGTTATGGTTGACCCAGATAATCCAGGCTACTGGAAAAATCGCAATGACATCCGTACCATAGTCTCATTTGGGCTTACTCGACAAATTGTTAAGCGAAATTTTCAGCTACCTAGTAAAACTTCAATTGGAGACATTGAACGAGATGGATTAATCTTTCTTGCAAATCCAGAAGGTTATCCCGATGATGAATTCATAATCATTATACCATTTATGTTGTTGAAGATTCTCAACCAAAAGCTCCTACCTCATCCATTTTTTCCAGATGAATTTCTCCTTATCCCAACAACAGATCGCCCTTGGTGGTGGCAAGATTTCGAATGTCTTCATGGATACTATCAAAGAGCACTTATTGAAGCTTTAATCAATGTTAAAAATGCACGAATTCAGTTTTTAAAAAAACAGCTTACTGATTCAACCTCTAAGGAAATCAATGATTTGGAAATTCGTCTTGTCAATGAGGAGCAAAAGAGCTGGTGTCTGTCAGATATCTTTCGTGGTGCAAAAGGCAACGCAAATCTTCTTAAATATCAGGTGAAATTGCGTCAGTTAGATGTCTTTATTGAGAAAAATAAGTTACTTGTTGAAACAACGGACATTGCGGAATTCAATAGATTAGTGCTGTGCGACGATGACATTACCCGCCCACTTGAAACGGCTATTTTCCATTGTGCCGAAGGATGTGCCAATATTGATCATCATTGGGTTTTAGAGTCCGCTTCTAATGAAAAACCATTGGCAATATTTATGCAGGATAAACATTCAGAATTTGATACGAATGATCCTACTGTCAGCGGACCCGAACTTAAACGTTGGTATGATAAAACACTTCAATCGGTCAGTAGCTACACTTATGACTACGACATACTTCTTGTCTTTTTTACGGTGCGACGTTTTACAGGGTCAAATCTTTGGGAAATGCCTTGGTTGCTTCTCATTGATGATGAATGTATAGCTGAATACCTTTCACCGACGTTTGCTCACCGTGGATTAGTGTCACCACCAGACAATTATGACTTAGAGCAAGTCCTATCTTTTCCTATCTCAGATGAGTTTAAATAATTTTCTTCTTTACAAGTAATAAATATAACAAAGATAGTACGTACATGGGTTACAATAAGCTTTTTATATGCTGAAACGATGAGATTGACAAACTTCAACACCAAAAGGCTTAATAAAAATGGTTTAATACAGATTCTGTAATTTTTTTATTAATAAAGAATCTTCACACACATTATGTCTACTTTATAATATACATACATCTTTATTAATGAGTAAAAATAATATTGGAGTAGCAAGTTTCGTAATATGAGAGTTCCTTCTAGCTACTTCATATTATTATTTAATGCTAACTTTTTCGCTATCTATATGCCTATCTATTTACCAATCTTCGAAGAAAAATATCCGAATTTATCCATTTCATTATTGCCAGCAAAAGTATCAATGAGTTAAAAAAAATAACAATAAATAATAGTTCAATTAACCTTACCTTTATGTTTCTTATTCATGCAATTCCAATCCGCCTCTGTATTGAAAACTTTTATTAGAGATAAGTTTTTTGATTCTTGTATCGAAACTTCAAGAATCAAGCACACGATTGATGGAGCAAGTTTGATTATTCAGTTTGATTTTTTCATTTTTATTTTACTCGCACAAGGTGGATATAAAAGGATTCACCTATAATTTGCAGGGATCAATCCGCATCACGAAAATCTGATCTCAAGACGCTCCAATTTAGAAAAATTTGATGCTATCCTTATATAAAGACAACAAGGGTCTTTACGCAAGAATATATGCAGGAAAGTTCGGGAATAAATTACATGCAATTATTTATCCCTGTGATACATGATGTCGAGCATATTTCATTATGTCATATTATCACATCATAGGTGCAACCGTGAAGAATCTTCACGATCAAAAATCACGTGAGTAATCAGGTCAAAATTCGGAACTAATAAATCCGCCTGACCACTTATCATATAATCTCAAGTCAAGACGACATGATATTACGCGGTGGTCATGAAAAACGAGATATTTCCTCATCAGTGATTGTTGTACTAAAAATTTTTTATTCAAGGAATAAATACAAAAGTTCTATCCGCCTATCTATTCAACCGTGTTGTTAACGTACTGACCTATTTTTAATCCCAAATTATATAATGAAAAATATATGCTATTCTGTTTGCCCTAGAAATGAGTATAGAACACCGAGGACCGAAGTGTTCGAGTGTGCTCTATATGAGTTTCTGCAAGCTCAATAAACATACCTAAGTTTCATGTTATTATAGAATTAATTCTAAAGCTGATTCATTATCAAATAGCAAAGGTCAAAAGTCTAACCAAAAAAAATTCGCTTAGCCAAGTCTATCCAAAAAAATCTAACCAAAAGTTATCATCTATTCTGAGTTTTTTAAGGTCTTATCACGTAATCTGTTATAGTATTGGATCACATAATAATCTTTAACATGTAGTGGATACCGCCCAGAAGATGAGCCAGTAGACTTGCCACATATATTACATAGTACATGCAGTGATGTACATTTCCTATGTCCTAAGCATTTGCTGTCCCAGCTATATGTCCCAACTATATATCTAAACTATGTCCCATATATGTTCCAAATGTCCCATCTGTCTCATCAATGTCCCATAAATGTCCTAACTATGTCCCATGACAATACTAGGTACACGTACCTTAGCTTTCCAATACAGATGGTATACTCCTTTATCTTGAAAGCTAAAAAATATGGGTAAGAAGATAAGTTAACAGGATTTATACCTAGCATATTTTAAAGCATGAATTCATTATAGATTCTTGATATGTTTCTGGTCTTGTAGGGTAATTTATAGTTCAATATAGATTCCATAAAATTCGTATACCAGTTTTGCACTTAGGCGGAGACTTACTATTTATACAGCTATTATAGAATTTTGTCCTAGAACCCCTTTTTTGTCCAATATGGGATGAGTGTTGGGAAAATGGATCAAATTGATTTTTTTTTAAAAAAAAGTTTCTAAGTAAAATTGATGTAAATTAGGTCATCTGATTCAGATCATTTGTTATTTCAAAAAAAAATTTTTTGTCGATTTGGTTCCTTTTCCCAACACTCATCCCATATAATGTTTTTAAAGTTATGGAGGAGTTTTTACTATATTTTCTTAGTAAAGTAATGTCTCTGAAGTTACATAAGCATTTTTTACTATGTTTTTCTTAGTAAAATAACGTCTTTGAAGTTACAAAGGCATTTTTTACTATGATTTTCTTAGTAAAAAAAAGCATTTTTGAAGTGCAGAGATGCTTTTTGTTATAATTTCTTAGTAAAAAGACATTTTTGAAGCTGCAGATTTTCTTAGTAAAAAAAGCATTTTCAAAGCTGTGGAAGTGCTTTTTATTATAGTTTTATTAGTATGAGCAACTCCTAAAACTTTGGATATGGCTTTATTATTGATTCAAATCAAACTAATATTTGAATACTTGATTTGAATTTGATCGAATTGAATTAAACATTAATTTGGATTTGATCAAATAAATTATTCTTTTAATTGAATTTACTCAAATCAAATCAAATATTCAAATATCAAATCGAATTGCGAAACCCTAATTATGTGTTTCATTCCACCTAATCAATAGTTTGGTAACAATAAAAATTTATTATAGTAAGGTTTAACTGTATATTAATATAATAGAAGATAAGAAAGCTTTATAAATTTATATGATTTAATATTTACTTTAATATTATATTGTGAACGAATAAAATATGATAAGATTTACGCGACGCAGATTACTGATAAATCTGACAAATCTGATATATCTGACATTTTTGACATGTCTGATATATATGATATATCTGACATGATCGATAAATAAGATATATTAGATAGATTCAACATATATGACATATCGGACATATTTGACATATATGATATATTAGACATATTAGTTATATCTTTCTATATACTGTATTTTATATAAATAGATAACTTTTTAGACCATGTAAAAAGTAGGATTTGACAAGTCAGTTTTCCAGTAGTTTTAAAAGACAAACAGGCCTATCATGTTACATTTTAGTTTAATCCTTCGTTTCTTTATTTTATTTTTCTTTTCTCTTGTTATATCTTTTATTCTCTTTATTTCTATTTCTTATCTTATCAATAAACATCTTACTTGAAAATATAATTACTTGATACCTCATTAATTGTTAATTGTGAAATACTCGTAAAAATCTTTATCTGAAACCTTTGCCTGAATTTAGTCGTAATAATAAACTTATAAAAGCTTTAAGATTACTGTGCAATTAAAAAGAAATAATACTCTGACACCTTATTTAACAGTTGTAATTCGCAAGAATTACACGTTAACAATATCATTAATATATTTATTATAAATACTGATTAAAAATAATATAAAAAAAGCATTTTTTTATTATTTTCATTAGTTTTATTATTTTTGGTATTAGGATTATTTAATGATAATTTATTAAAAAATCTACTAAATCTTTATTAGCTATTTCTAACATTCTTTTAAATGTAATTAATATTTGATTATTTGGGTTGTAATCTAAGAAAATCAAGTTCTGAGATATTTTTAACTAAAATTAATATCTTATTACATTTCAATCTAAATGTAATAAAAATTAAAATGCAATTAAAATCTCAATTTTATTAAAAAATTCTCAGAACTTGATTTTCTTAGATCACAACCCATTTTACTCTTTAAATTAATATTAATTTCAATTAAAATAGTTAATTCAATTTGACAAGTTATTTTTAATTTTTACTAGTTATGATTTCCTATTTTTAATATATTAGTGCTTCATAATTCTTTGGCTTCTAAATATTCTAGATTAGTTCTTTTTCTGCATATATTACAAATCATATCTTTTTGGTATTTAAGAAATGCTGTATCACCTTCCCTCGTGAATCGTGAGAAACTGGAAAAATACCGGAAATAATTTTCGAAATTTTTATATTTATAGATTCTAATTAAAATAAGTAATTCTCCTTGGCTGTGTTTTTTTAAGAGCCTAGCTATGACATCCAATGTTATTGGTTAGTTAATAGTGATAAATATTTCACCCTTCCTGGAGGGGGATAATTATATAGATTTTAATTTGACATAATGTTCGAAAAGAAAGAAACGAAAGAACCTTTCTGGGGAGATCCGTAAGTACTAAAAAAACAATTTTTTTTCCTTAACAATTATATGATCTAATGACATTACTTTTAGAACGGCAACTTTGGATTGGTGTGAAGTAAGACTATAATAAATAATTCATTTCACTTTAAATAATTGGCTTTTTTTTTTGTGATTTTAGAATGTTTTATATTCTCAAAATATATTTTTTTTATTATTCTTTCTTTGTTTAAAGGAAAATTATATAGTTCATAAATATATTGCCGAATTTATAAACACAACAACAAATCTCATTTTCGGTAAGTGTTAAAAATCATTTACTTATGTAAAAAGGCTTCGAAGACTGACGAAGTGTATTGTTTCTATTAGTTAGTTTGGCAATTTTCGGCATTTACATCACGTTAAAATATGGTCTACCATTTCGTAATGCGCTCGGATATGCTGGAATTGCATTGGTCGGGATAGGATCTTGGTGTTTTCATATGACTTTGTTATACGAATTCCAATTATTAGATGAACTTCCAAGTAAGGTATTTCCCAAAAATTTGGAAGTTGAATTCATTTCATTATTAATTAACTTTCTTTGGTTATATTATAGTGATCTATACAACATGCATCCTAACACACAACATGTAAGTGCTGTTCCATTATATTTATATTTTAATTCAACCTAATTTTTTTCATTTTTGATATTCATAGTTTTGAAACGGGAGAAAAAAGAAAATTTGGGTTATATTTACCTTTAGCTCTATTTACATACGCGTCAAGTGTAACAGCG
Source organism: Funneliformis geosporum (assembly GCA_946474995.1). Classification (NCBI taxonomy): domain Eukaryota; kingdom Fungi; phylum Glomeromycota; class Glomeromycetes; order Glomerales; family Glomeraceae; genus Funneliformis; species Funneliformis geosporum. The sequence continues at coordinate 10,006 of CAMKVN010001792.1, forward strand.
GCTTATCTATATATCAATAATCCAGTGTTTCATCAAGTATCATATGCATTATTAGTATCAGTAATAAATGTCCGTTCTTATTATTTATTATCTCAAGTACCTAAAGCTCCCATTAGAATTCGTATGAAAAAACTATTGTTCACAGCTTGGACGATGTTTGGGCTTGGATTTTTCTTTTGGAATATTGATAATATAGCATGTCATCAATTAAGACAATCTCGCTATAAAATTGGCATGCCTTTAAGTCATTTATTGGAATTACATGGATGGTGGCATATCGGTACTGCTTTCGGTACTTATTATTGGATTGTATTCAGTAGTTATATTAGGGTGATATTATTACGTAAAGACAACGAGTATAATATTAAATGGGGATTAGGCTTTGTTCCTTATGTTGCTAAAATCAGTAAGACTTCAAAGAAAGAAATGAAGCTTAGCAAAAAAGTTGAATGAAAATAACGAACCTTTTGATTAAATCTAAAGATTATCTTTTGTAATTTAATCTATCAAGCAAATTTTATCTTTAAATTATTTATTATTGTATTTTACATATAAAAATAATATATTTTTATTAATAAAATCAATAGTTGATGTGATGCTAAGAAAGAGACTTATATATATATATTATGATGATTTATGATTGAAACAACAACAATCCAAAAAAAAAGTTAATTTAAAATTCATTTTTATGGGAGGGAAATGTTGAAAAAAAAAAAAAAATAAAATAAAATAAAAAATAAATAAATAATAATTTTAAAATCTATCAAATAAAAAAATTTGTATAGTACAATTTATAAAAAAAAAATAATAATTTAAAAAGATATATTGCTAAATTGCAATATAATTAATCGGTAATTATACAAAATTTATAGGTAACGCAAAACTTTGGAAAGATAAAGGATTTCCAAAATTGCTTATAAAAAAAATTAATTATAATTAAGAAATAATAGAAAGTTTTTTTTTTTTTAAAAAAAAAAAAAAAAAAATGTTAAGAAATGATAACTCCCTTTAAGGAAAATTAAAATGTCTCATTTTGATTTGGACATTCTTCTGTCCAGTGAAGTCCAAATTCCTCACAGTATTCACAATACTATATATATAGAATCATAAATTTATTAAAAATTGGCGTAATTTAATTACACACACAAAAAAAAGAAACCTACTAACCGGTCTGTCTTTGATAGCATTTTCATTTTGTATATAATCATCAGCTGATTTATCTTCTGTTATATTAGATGAATGTGAACCAAATACTGCTTTGCAACTGATGATGTCATGACCTTCTTCATCACAAATCTCACAATATAAATTAGTTGTGCCATCTTCAACCCCATTTGGTTTATTCGAATTAATAGAAGATTTAGAGATTATACCATTACCAATAATTGTTGCCTCTAGAACATTAGTTGAATTATCTAAATTTCTGATTTCGGTTAATTGTTCGCGCAAATCTTCAACTTCATCTTTTAATCGCTTTGAATTTCCACGTTCACGTTGAATTTCCTCTTCCAAATCTGCTTCCCGAAATATTTTACTTTCAATTAATGATTCTAATTCAGCTACGTCTTTATTCAATGATTTAATTTCTCGTTTTTTTGATTTTTCTAATTCAGATACTTTCTTTCGCAATTCACGAATTTCTGAGTTATGCATTGAAGAAAGGCGTTCTAATTGTGTTTGTTTCTCAGCTAAGAGTGATTGAAGACGCATTAAATCGCCATTGGCATGCTGCCCATTAATGTTCTGTTGTGTTTGAGATTGCTTATCCCCTGAAGTTTCTTGATTTTCTCCTAATTTAGTTCCATCTGCATTATGTGAACTTCCGGTCTGTAATGGTGTAATATTTATCGTGTACTGTCCATTGAGTGATTCGCTGTGCAGACGCTCTAACTCATCCATCAACTTGAGACATTCATTTTCAACTTGCTTATGAGCTTCCATTAACTTCTCCTGTTCTGCTAAAATCTTTTTATTTTCACCAGAAATTGATACATTTTCACGCGTCAATTCGTGAACAATATGTGTGAAACGAGCAACCTGTTCTTCATACGCAGCGATTTTTTCTTCATATCCTTGTGTATTCTGTTGTATGGTATCAGTAATATTTTTCTTTGTCAACGCCAAATCATTTATCTTTTGTTTCAATTGATCATTTTCCACTTTGTAAACATTAATTTGGTTTTCATATTCTATCTTAAGATTTTCAAGATTATTCTGTGCAACTGCCTCTTGAGAGGATTTCAGTTTTTCACTTTCATTCTTAGAATCTTCAAAGTTCTCTGACAAATTTTTAATTTCTTGAGATTTTATTTCTAATTCAGACTTTAATTGCTCAGCATATTCAGCTTTCTTAGTCAAATCATAAAGTTGTTTCTGTAAATTTTCAAGTTCCTTTTGAGCAATTTCGCGTGTTTCAACCAATTCTTTTTTTGTATTTTCGCATTCTTCAACAAGCGTTTTTTTTTCTATATTCGATTCTTGGATTAATTGTTTTTTTTTCTCTTCATCTTTAGTTACATTTAATCTTAATTCCTCTAATTGAGAAACAATTTGATTTTTTTCATCTTCATCTTGCTTTTTACTAATTTTTAAAGCTTCTAACTCAACAATAATATCATTTTTTTTACGATCACTATCCTGCATTTTTTTTTCTAATATTTTTTTCTCATCCTTCAAAGAATCTGTTTCACTCGCAATGATACGTTTTTCAGTTTGTACTTCTGATAAAGTTTTTCTTACATCTTCTAATTCTTCTTGTAATCTCTTTGCTTCACTTTCGAAAACTTCTTTGATTTTTTCAATTTCCTCATTATTATTTGCATTCATTAAATCTTGCATATTATTTTTTAGAGAACTTATTTCTTCTAATTGTCTATTAACAAGTGCTTGCGACTCACGAACTTCATCTTCCAATTGATATGTACGTTCTCTTGATTTAGCATCTGCACGCATCATGTGTTCTAAGCCTGTTTGTAAATCTGCCAATTCATTTCGAAGACCTTCTTCACGTTTATCATTCATTTCCAATTTTATCTTTGCTTCTGCTAATTCTTTTAGAACTAACTTTAATCTATCTGCTTCTTTAGATAAAGATGTAATGGTTTCCTCCTTTTTAAGTAATTGACTACTAACTTCCTCAACTTCTCTCTTGGTTTCTTCGATTGTTTTTTCATATACATCGATAGCTTCCACACCAGCAGATCGTAACTCTTCTGCTTCCTTTTCCAACGTATTAATTTTTTCTTCGCGTTCAGCAATTCTAATTGTTGCCTCTTCGTATAAAGTGATTGTCTCAACGCCACCCTTCTTTAAATCTTCAACTTGTTGTTCCAATGAAGAAACTTTCATTTCATAAATATTAATTGTTTCTTGACCTGCTAACTTGAGATTATTAATTGATTCTTGCAAAGTTTTGATTGTACTCTCTGAATTGAGTTTAAATTGATCAAATTTTGCATTTAATTGATCAATCTCGATTGTTTTATCTTGAACAACCTTTTCTAATTGAGTAATATTATCCAAAGTTTCATTTTGTGCATTGATTGAACTTTGATTGGAATTTGTCTTTTCAAGTTCTTTGATAGTTTCTTCAAGTGATTTAAGATGTTCATCTTTTTGTTCAATTAATTCGGTCAACTGTAATATCTTATCACTCATGTTGTCGTCATCAGCGATCATTGATAATGAAGTACTTGGTCTATGATGATGACCCTTTACAACAACTTCTTGAAGTTGTCTGGACAAATCTGATATTTGATCATTCAAGGCCTTTTCTCTTAATTCTCTCTCATCAAAGAAAGCTTTTTTCTCCTTTTTCCATTGAACCTTTTCGATATCATCATTTTCTTGAGGAGATTGCGATTTTTTATTATGAAGTTTTAAATGGGTGTTTTCTGTTTCCAATACCTCAATTTTCATTTGTAATTGTTGAATTCTGATAGCTTGTTGATCAAATAATCCCAGAGGAACACTATCAGGAGTATCTGGATCATTGAGTAATTTTTGAATTTTTTCTTGAAGTGATTTATTGCTCATTTCTTCTTTAATATTATTCTCACTATCAGAAGTATGTTGCGATTCATTTGGAGGATTTGGTGTAACAGATCGCGAACGAGGTAAACCTGATGAAGTCTTAGGAACATAAGATGCTGGTTGAGATATATTTGATACAGCCGATCCGGTAGATGATGACGAATCTCTCCTGTTACGATATTGCCTACCATTAGATGGAGGTGTAGAAGGGGACTTTAAACTTTGGAGGGAACTAGGTCTCATGATTCCTAATCCTAATGTTGGCTTAGACTTCGGTGAAGTTGTGTGGCCATTAAGAGCATTATCAGATATCCCGGTAATGATTGATGGTTTGGCTAAACCTCTGTTTTTTAGTTGAGATGCTGTGACTCCAATATATTTTGAAGCTCGTGAACCGGCCGTAATACGACCAGCCGCTATAGCAGCGTTTTGAGCATGTGTGCCAGGCGATGCTTTATCGCTTGAATTACTTGAAGTAGAAGGTGATCGTAGCATTGCGTTAGAAGATTTGTTAACTGAAGATGTTTGTGGTAAATTTGGCACATCCCTAGATTCCTTTGACTTGGTAAGTTTAGTTGAGTTAACAAATATACCCGATTTTGGCGGACAAGTAAAATAGGATTTGCTAATTATAATATTAAAAGAAAAAAGACACCAATAAGGTTATGATATGAATTTGATAAATATAATAATGTATTCTATTATTAATTATATTTAAATCTTATTTCAAATTCAATGAATTTTAATTATTTTTCTTTCCACTTTTTTTTTTTTTTTAAAAAAAAATATACTTATACTTAGTTTTGGAATTATGTTAAAATAAACAAATATATAAGATTAAAAAAAAATTTTTTTTCTTCCTATTCAATTTTTTATTATTAATATTACTAATCAAGCAATCAAACAAAAAATTATTTCTTAAAAAAATATTTTAAATAAAAGTTATAAATATAAATAAGAGTGAGAAAGGAAGGAATATAACTTACCCATTAACACACCCGTCATTTTTACCTGTTCCTGGAGCATCCACTTCTATTCCGGCCCAAGTTCCAAGCTTCGTGTCAATTTGACCTAAAAATTTTAAAGTACCTGAAATGTTCATTGACTCAACGGTAACTCGTTCTCCTATTGAATATAAAGCAAGCGAAGGAGAGGTTGGACGTTGAGTTGCTTCCGTAACTTGTAGGCGTTGGTGAACGGGATTTAATGCCGAAGGCAATGTTTGAGAACCTGAAACGTTTTGATTTTGACCTGAAAGCGAACGTTGAAGTGGAGAAGATAAGTTTGGTGGAGGTAAACCATAGTTACTTGATAATTTTGAAGTAGGAGATGTATGCTGCATTGTTAAAGGTTGTTTAACAGGTGATTTCTCAGATAGTGGTGGAAGCGTTGGACGGGTCATTCTGGAAACACTCTGTCTTCTTCCACCAGGCTTTTTTAAAGGACTATTTGATTGGTTATTCGTAGCTAGTGTTGAAGGGAGTGACTGAATATTGCCGAGTGTTGAGGAAGGACTTGATTGATTATTTTCATTCAATTTGGTAGTAGCTGAAGGATTATATCTTTCCATGGCCGCTTGTAATAACGATTCCTGTTCTGGGGTCAATTCTTTAAGGTTAAGTGTTGACTTTCCTGTAGTGCCAGCTGATGAGCGACGTTTCCCCCCTGGGGAAGGAAGACCTGAAGACGGTATTCCGCTATTGGTAGGATGTTTTGGTAATCTTGACATTGCTATAATTTTCTTTTATTTTATTAAATTATTATTTTATTTGCCAAACTACACGTTAAATAAGGAGAGGAATCGAAAGTAGAATGAAATATATATAATTTTTTTTTTTTTTTTGATGATTGTGATTATATTTTTTTTCGAAATTTATTGTTATCAGATATGCGCCATGTTTTATGCCATTAGCGTCATAGCACCATTTTTATCTGCAACAATATAAACACCACAATATATGAATATATGATGAAATCTAAAATTTTTGGAAGGAAGGTTATACATTGTCAACAAAATTGACACCAATGTGTCACCACATATTGTATATATATATATATATTATATCAATAACCAGTTTAAAATGAACTAATAAGAAATTGCCGAATCGAACAACTCGTATTCATATAAAAAAAGGTTATTTTGTAATTTTTAGTTGCTGAATGAAAAAAAAATAAAAAAAATAACTCTTCTCTTGAATAACGTAACCATTGACATGCATAAATAATTTTCAATAGTTCTAAACATAAATGTAAAAAGTGAGAAATTACAGAGATCATATGGGGCCTTTGCAATAGAAAGGGGGGAAACTGCCGGGAAAAATTAATTTTACTTTATATGCCAAATATGA
>CAMKVN010001793.1:0-16376 GCA_946474995.1 Funneliformis geosporum
CTACGTACATTAAAAAGAAATAACACTCTGACACCCCGTCTAACAGTTGTAGTTCGCAAGAATTACACGTTAACAGTGTATTATTATATTTTCTTTGCATTCATAAAATTATAATTAAGTTCTTTATCTTCTTTACGAAGGAAACCTTCTGTACATATAATCATAATGCTTATTTAAGTCAAGCGTTTTAAAGAACTGGCGTAATAATATGTTTTATTTTATATAAATATGAGTTGAAAATTCTTGGAGATTCAGAGAGTTCACTCAGGTAAAGATTTATAGGAATAGTTTAGATTAGATTAGTTTGATTATTTAGAATATTTGTATAGTACAGAATCACTAACGTTTGAGGCAATACTTATTTGTTAGTATATTTCAAATAAACTATCAATACCTATATTTTATTCAATTTTAACTATAAATTAAACCTTCTACTTACCAAATATATTATCTGTCTTCTTATAACATTTAAGCAACATAAAGAACTAACTGTAATATATCTTCTTGGCAACTTTTTTCTTGAAGTATATGCAATTTTTCTTTTGGCTATTGATATGATCTTTGAAAATAATGTAATCTATTTTCTTGATGAATTGAAAGAAAAGAAAGTCCAGTTTTTTCTTGCTTTAAATGGTTACGTTTAAAAGAAAGCTCAATAGTTTGATTTAAAAAAAAAGTTATTCTTTTAATGATGAATTCTTCTGATATAAATTCTCTTTTCAGCAAGAATCTACAGTTTGAATAGAAAAATGGTTGAATATTAAAATTGTGAAGTTAAGCATCTTATTATGGCTAGCATATATTAGTTTATTAAAAGATTAGTTTGATAATCCCAATGAGTTCTGAAAGGTTGCATATTGATACAGGCTAACAGAGGCTATAATAATTAGTTTAAAGTAAGTAAAGACTTATATTATAAGAACTCTCTTCCCAGCAAAAATCTATAGTCTAAATAGAGAAATAGCTGAATATTAGAATTGTAAAGTTAAGCATCTTATTATGATCAGTGTGTATCAATTCACTAAAAGTTTAGCTTAATGATTCAAATAATGTTTCGAAAGGCTGTATATTGATACAGATTAATAGAAGCTATAATAACCAGTTCTAAGTAAGTAAAGACTTATATTATGAGAACCTATCGTATAATGTAAGAAAAAAAGCAAAAGTATTAGTATACTTCAGTTAAACTAAATAAGATCAAACAAACTGTTATAGTTCATACCAGCTGACGGTATAGATGCATATATTCTCAACTTATGTTAACTCATGCAAACATGCAATTTGTATAATTCTATTTCCCAGATCTAAAACTATTCTTAGACACACTATCTTACTTTAAACTTTTTCGCTTCTAAATTTTTCATAATGTTCTGAAGCTCTACAATATCTAGCAAAAAATTTCTTTTTATCAATACGAGTCATAATAAAAATTTTAAAATTTTAAAAATTGATATAATTTTTGGTAGTAAAAAAAAGTTTTTAAAAAAAAAAAACATTTAAAAAAGTATTTTTATATTCAAAAAATCATTATGAGAAAAATTTTAAAACATTTTTTTTCAATAGAAAATAAATAAAGGATTATTGATATTTATTAGTTAATGATGATTATTAAACAAGAAATTTGTTAGAATATGATAAATTTTGTTTATTGATGATGATTAAAAATAGAAGAATTAAATCTTAGAAACATTACAAATGTAATATTTAAGCTTAAATTGGTATTTACACAGAAAAAAAATTTTTTGATTTGAATATTATTATTTTTTATTTTTTTTTTATTTTACATAAAATTTATTTGTTATTACAAATTCCTTAATAATTCCTTATACCAAATTTTTTTAAAAAATTATAAAAAAAATATTCAAACTCAATTTGGTATATACACATTTAAAATATAAGAAAAAAATTTTTTTTATTTTACATAAAATTTATATGTTATTTCAAATACTTTAATTATTCTGTATACATCAATTTTTTAAAAATTATAAAAAAATAAAACATTTTAAATGACATGGAAAATTTTTCTTATAAACAAAAAACTATTGATATTTATTGATTATAGAATATGATAAATCTTGTTTATAGATCAATAAATATGATAATCAAAATAGAAAAAAATCTTAGAATCATCACAAATGTAATATTTAAGCTTAATTTGATATTTACACATTCAAAGTACAAGAAAAATTTTTTTTTGGTTTGTATAATCTGTTTATTAATGATTTTTTCTCATGTTAAATTACTTAAAATTAAATTTGAATGAACTTTTTCTGATTTAAAAATAGATTAATATATTATGATACTTTTGCTTTTACACTCATTCTTTTCTTATATAAAAAGTTTCAATATTACTTGCATTAAAAAATTTAATTAAATGTATAATATTGTTATTTTTGTTATTTTTATTTTTGTTATTTTTTTATTTTACGTAAAATTATATATTATTTCAAATTCCTTAATAATTTTATATATATTAGATTTCAACAAAAAATTTTCTTTTGCAGAAAAATAAATAAAGGACTATTGGTATTTATTAGTTAATAATAATCATCAAATAAGAAATTTGTAAAACATGATAAATCTTGTTTTTTGATTGATAAATATAATGAAGTTAATGAAGTTAATTTATTAGACAAAATTAATGTAATAAGTAATATTCAAGCTTAATTTGATATCTATATATTTAAAGTATAAGAAAAAAAATTTTTTTTTGGTTTAAATATTATTATTTTTTATTTTTTTATTTTATGTAAAATTTATACATTATTTAAAATTCCTTAATAATTTTGTATACATCAATTTTCTAAAAAATTATAAAAAAATAAATCATTATAAAACATATGGAATTATGATACAGAATCATCAATTACATATATAAACCTTATAAAAATGTATTATTTTCTTATTTCGATTTTTTATAAAGTCTTAATAAGTTACAATATGAAAAACCTTTCAATATCAATCCTCAAATGCAAGATGTTCTCGATAAAGTATTATATACTGTATATTGCGGGCTATAGTATCCCCCTTTTTTTACCTGAAAAAAATTACATTTTCTATTGTTTTTATTATTTAGAAATCTAATTTTAACCAGAAATTATGCATTACAAGTCTTTAACACATTCTATTTCTGTATTTATAAAAGTTATAGACTTGATAGTATAATATCAATCATCTGAAATTTGCAAGATATCTGGGATACTATAACCCGCAATATACGGTAATTATCTTTCTGAAATTTTTATTTAGTTGTTTAAAGAAAAATTGTCATTTACTAATACTATTAACTCTCTTATAACATCTGCAGGAACTAACGTTACTAGTATAAAGCAATGCTTTAGTTGCTATCAAAAGAATATTGAAAATCAGAAACAAATATATCTAAAATTTAAAGTATAGCTACTAAAGATAGCGGAAATCCAAAAAGAAGTCAATATTAAAGATAAAATTATTGATCACTTAATAATGTTATTTGTTTTTAAGCCTTATAATCCTGATAATGAATTAAGTACTATGCTTATTTCTTGAATTAGTCTTATTCAATGACCAGCTGATCATAGTATTAATATCCTAGAGATTTATATTTTTGATTTAATTAACATAAATCCTAACTCAATCATAAATATTAAAAAAGTTTTCCTTCATATAAAATCAATATCAGGTATTAAGAATGGAACTCGTAAATAGATAATCATAACATATTATAGTGTTCTATACTATCATACTACTAAGTTAAAAGAAAAATTTTTTTGGTTAATTCTTATATTATGATAATTACATGAGGAGATGAACATGCTTCGAGCATACGTAGAATTAAATTGGTAATTTTTTTGATTAAAATAACATAATTTTTATTAATAAATTATTTTTATTAATAAATAGGAAAATAGATTTAAAACAATTTGCAATGTATCAAGGTTATTGGACAGAAAATCAGCTTTTTTATTTCAAAAGTGCATAGATTATTATAAGTCTTAATATTCAATTTGTAACATATATTGTCAAGTGATAACTATAGAACTTATATGATCATATGTAAAAATCCATTTTAATTCTTCAATTAAAGGATATTTTGCTTGAGTAAAAGAAGAAGAAGATCTAATTTATCAAATAAAATATGAACAGATATTTATTTATCTTCAAGAAATCATCAATTATCAGAAGATTGTAAGAACCAATAACACTCTCCTAAAAAAAGCTGCTAAGAGATAATTTTTTCTGGTTTGGTTTGCAAAATATTATCCTATCTATCACTTGATAGAAGTTGCTGATAAAGTTCAATTGATACAATTTCATCCAGAAGTATGCGAGATCATAGAAAAATATAGTGTCATATTCAGATTAGGAATTTATGAATAGTATTAAAGGTTGGATGCAATCATAAAAGAAGTGAATAAAATGTTAAAGACTTTAATATTACTTATTCTGCAATATTACCATTGGAAAATTGCAAAAAATTCTTTGAAGCTAATTTTATATTATTTACTACTTGACTATTTTTACAGAGTTTTAATATATTTTAGCTCAAAAACAACTTATTTAAGTCAATTAGATATAATAATTCTTCAACATCAGGATCAAGAACTCAACCAGAATTAACTATAGAATGTCAAATATTTTGAATTTATTTAAGAAGCCACAGATTTGTTAAGAACTCTTTGCCAAAGCCTAGAAAATAAATATGAATTAAATGAACAATTAAAAAATTTCATTCATTTAACAAAACAAGCATAACAAAATTATATTATTAAAACATTTATTAATAAAAATTCTTCTTTATTTAAGCGAATTCTGATTACAAAGAAAGAAGCAAATGCACAAAAAAATAAAGAAAATATGACTAAAGTAGAGATCTTATCAAAGATAGAAATTCTTTTTGAATAACTGTCTGAAATCGCTTGAAAAAAGTATTTTGGATTTAAATTAAAGAAGCAAAATGAATTATTAAGTATTTTACAAGAAACCAAATCCTTATTTAATTTAGATAGTGAATTTAATAATCAAGATAGCTTAGAAAGTTCATAATAAATCTGCAAAATAAGTTTATTTATTTTTATTATAAATAAAATATACATTTTTACAAGTTTTTAATTTTTCATATTGCTAGTTTTATTATAAGAAAGAATCTTCTATTTAAAAATCTCACTAAACCTTTTACATATAAAATTTAAAATATACTTGTGTTTCTATATATGTGTAAACAATTTTAGGTTTAATTTAAAGCTGAAATACAATATGGGTTGTGATCTAAGAAAATCAAGTTCTGAGAATTTTTTATCAAATTTGAGATTTTAATTGCATTTTAATTTTTATTACATTTAAACCAAAATGTAATAAGACATTAATTTTAGTCAAAAATTTCTCAGAATCTGATTTTCTTAGATCACAACCTATATTGTTTAACTTTATTCAAATCTAAAACAACAACTCCGTTTTGATTTTTTTTTTAAGTTTTTAATATTATCATCCAATTAAGGTTTGTGAAACATCAAAAGAAAAATCTAGAATAATCTGATCGGCGTTCTTTACCTAATAAGGTGCGATCGTCGATGATCCAAATTTGGTATAATCCCTGACTGAAATAACTATAATATGTATATACTATATATACTATATATACTAAATCAAATTCATTTATTAATTCAACTTTTTGCATTTAAGCTATGATTATTAATTTATAATATTTCATAAAAGAAATGTACCAAACGGTATCTTATTGTAAATGCTAGACAGCTTGCTAGAATTTGTACAATCATGACAAATATAGCTAATGTTTGTTCATGTAAAGGACCAAATCTTAGTAACAATAAGTTCAATAATGTAAAGTTATTAATTTCAAGGCTATTCTCTCCAACTTCATTTATTTCAGCAAGACCTAATAACATAAATATTTTGAGCACAAGAAGCGATAATGGTTTTAAGGGCTTTTGTATTTTAACTTTACTATATTCTAACTTTAATGTCAATGGATTAAACCTTAAGCGTTAAAATAGAAAGAAGGAAAATAACAAGAATTTAGAATATATCTCAAATGATTTTTTAACATGATAGTTAAATACATACCTAGGTAATCGATGCCGTGGACAATCTATTAATCTAAATAGTTGTGGACAAGAATATATAAAATTGAATATCTGTGGGATAAAAAATAGAAGCATAGTTTTGCTAAAATGGGCAAGTATTCCAACCACGGCAAAAGTCATTCCAGCGAAATAACAATACGTGTCACCAACAAAAACGCGTGACGGGTACCAATTATGAATCATAAGTCCAAGAGAAACACCAATAAACGGCAAGATAAAATACAAAGAAAACAAATGTGCTTCCACAGCCGGATCGGCATCATTCAAGAAGAGAAGATCGTTGATTGCTATAGAACACGCAATTATCAAGGATTGGCCTATTTCCACTCCATTTATTCCAGCAAGAATATTAATAGAATTTGTACAAAATATTGCAATCATACCCATATAAATATAATACAAAAATCCTAAAATAATAACGTGATTAGATGGTAAATCAAAAAATATACGAGCACGAAGATTCGTTTACCCTTACCTAAATCCATAATTCTTCCAAAAATAAAGCGTAGAGGTATCGGTACCACTATGTGAGTTACACCAAAATTCACGTAATATACCATCAATATGGGTATAGATGCGATAGCTGGCAACAAAAGTTTATACCTCCATCTTATATCAAAAACATCGTCGGCAAACCCAAGAAAAGTCATTGATTGAAGAGATAACATCGCCGACAAAAACTCACCCAACTAATGAAAACAAATCATTAATATTAAGAAAGGTAAGAGTCATAAGAATGGCTAGAATTACATACTTTATGATGCGGGAATGTTGGAACGTGAAATTCTTCACTTCGAGAAATTATACCTTTACCCGTAAACCAATCCATGAACGGAAACGGTATAAATAAAAATAGACATATAAGATAAACTGTTGCACATATAACTCCCATACTTTCGGGTCTAATAAACGAATGATTATGGTTAATTGTGAAAAATTATTTTGTGTATAAATTGTTATATTACCCACAATGTTGGTTTATTGACTTTAGCCAAGTCCCGGCCAGTCAACTTTGCTTTGACGAAGCCATCTTTAAATGCAGATACAAGTTCCCATGTTATGGCGCCACCTAATATAGCAAACCCTGCAGAAGCTGATAACGGATGAGTTGTATTGAATATTATTGTTAATGCAAGGACTATGAATGTTAATGAAGTTAGCATTTTAAAAGGAAAAGGTATCGTTTAAGATTATAAACTGAGTTTATAGATGTATTAGTTACCGCATAACACAGCATAAAATGACTATTAAAGGAAATATTATCAAATCTCATTCTAAGTATAATTACTATTAAAAAAATTCATCTATATCAATGCAATCTTTTATGTTATGTTATATAAATTTTCATATCATTTTAAATTACAAAAAAAAAAAAATTAAAAAGTATATATATAAAAATCAAAAATATATATTACTTTTTATATATTTACAATATTAAAATCTGATTTATGATTGATCATAAGTAAAATTTCTAATTTCATAAGATACGTAGCTTAATATCATAAATACAATAGCAAAAAAATATATATCGCATAATGCACTCCATATCAGTACTTTCAGAACAAACCATTAATTATTCAGAGAATAAATTTATTAATTTTTTTAACTTCCTAAGTTGCTATAGCATATTTTTTTATACATCCGCATAAAATACACGAGTTAAAAATCCAAGCTCTGGATCAGACAAATTTTATTAAATTCTAGCCGTCCGCCAACTTTTGCATACTTTCAAGATTAAAAGTAACATTTCTATTGTAATTTGACCAGAATTGAGAAAGGATGACTATGTCCCGATTGTATTCATTTATTTCCTGTATAATAAATGGATTAATCATAAAGCAAGGACAGATTATACGTTAAGATTTTATAACTAACTTGGATTCGGCTATTCATATCTTCCAACACATCATTAAGTTTTTCCTTTTTATAGTATACAAATTAAATTTATAAGTCAATTGGTTAAAACTTTCGCATAAGGGATATAAATACTTACGACGTTTTTAACAATTCTAACTAATAACATTCTTTGTTGTTCTTCATGAGGGTTTTCCATTTTTAAAAAGCGACAGATGATAAGATTCAGCTGAACGCGTTATAGTTACCATATCGTTCAAGTTTCACAAACTGTCATCTGCATTTGTGCAACTAAATTATCTAAGCCACCCAAAAAAATTTAATTATAAATACACGGAAAAAATGCCCGTTTGTTATTTTTTTTTTTCTTTCCATCTTAACGTGGAACAATTCTGTATACCGAAGTATGGACGAAATGAAGAGAACGTATCACACTTCACAGGATTTCCGAAATAGAAGTCGGGAAATTATCTCTGAATCCAAGTACGATTAATATTATTAATATTTTTAAATTTATTGATATATTAATAATTAATATTAATTGAATATGTTTTTTAAAAATTGCTAAGGATATTTGAGCATGGAAAACCTTCCAATCATACATTTGAGAATGATATTCCCTCGGATGCTTCTCACATTCAGAAGTTTGAAAATTCTCGTATTACTTCCCCAAATATCAAAGTTGAGGATGTTATTAAAATTGAAAAATCTGATGTTTCTCTAGATACACAAATGGATATCGATGAAATCTTTCCAGCGGATGTATGTTATTCAATTTCGATTATAATTAATTATAACAATTTTTTTTTTAACAATAACAGGTATCTACATTAAAAAATTTTTGACAGTCTAAAGGAGACGATATGATGAATATTGATACTGTTTCTCCACCATCTAATCAACAAACCATTCCAAATGAGCACGAGGTTTAAAATTATTACATATATATGCTTTTTTTTCATTTACGGATTAATTTAATTCGTTAAATTTATAGCTCAATACGGATAAATTGTTTTCCGAAGAATTACAAGATAGAATTCATGTAAATATAATGTTCTTAATTGATTATTTATAATATTTAAGTGATCTTCATTGTATTCATTGTGTCATAGGCATTACGTCTATTTACAAAATTACTTCCATATATGAGTGATGCAAAAAAAAAAAATTTATACGATCCTCTTAGTAAATTATTATATAATGAGTATGATAAAGATGTTAAGGTAAGTAAATTTTATTAAATGTTTACTATTATTAAAAATATCTTTAATTATTTTTTTTTCATTTGTTAATAGATTCTTGTAATAATACTTTTGGGTAAATTGGCCCTTGATCCAATCGTTAATTGTGGCATAGTACTTGAGGATTTATTGAATCAAGTATTTAATTAAATTTTTTTTTAAAATCATAAATATATATTATGCATATTTAATTTATTAATAAATTATAGATGCAATCAAATTCTACCGAATTGAAATGCAAAATATATGTCACAATTATTAGTATTTTACAGGTACATAACGTATTATCATATTACATTCTGTATTTAAGTTGAAATTTAACTTTATTTCATTTAAAGGCGAGGATTGAACATGTCCTGCAAATGCCAAAATTAAACAACACTTTAAAATCTCTGTGTGAGCGGGTGATTAACGAACTAACCGATTCACATTACAGTATTAGATCATCTTGCATTAGTTTGCTCGCATCAATAGCACCTATTATTATTCGTGTTAAGTTTACGCAGGAACGTAATAAAGAGCAAGAGTATCTTAATGAGTCACAAATTCAAACTATAATTCGTGACTTTGGAGTTGATCCCGATCCACGTGTCCGAAGTGTAAATATTATTATCAATTTATTATTTTGATCTCTTTTTTATTTTTAATCTTATATTTCTTTATAATAGAATGCTCTCAGAGCGCTTCTTCAGCTAAATAAATATGGCTATAAACTTGATATGTCATTGTATAAATTATGTGTTGCATGCTTGACAGATGACTACGAAGAAGTTCGAATAGAGGCTTTAAGCTTGATTTGGTAACATTTCTTTGTAAGAATGTTTTAGTAGTTAGTAATATTTTGTTAATCCATCCCAATGTTTTTAGGGTATTAAGTAGCATTCATCATGAAAGAATTTTAAATGATGGGAGCACACGCCTTATCGATGATGCATTTATTAAAATTTGTGAAATGGTATGCGATGAATCTGTAAAGGTTCGAAGTAAGGTAAAATAAAATATCGGCAATAATCCAATATAATCAAGTTAGAAATTGGGGAATTAACATTCAGTATTGAAAATAATGGTTCTTTACAGAATTTGCTCAATCAAGTTGGGCTCTTATTTCAAACAGGCGTGTAATATAATGGGACGTTATAAACTCGTTGAAGACTCTATTTTACTATCAACTTTGAGTCAACAAGTTATATCACACGGAAAACCCCGTAAACCAATGTTTAAAAAAGTAGGTTTTGATTTTATTTTTATAAAAATCCGGTAATATATGATAAAAAAAATAAATTGCCTAACATGTTTTAACTTTTTTCGATAAACAAGTCTAGGTATATTCCAACTCCCGAGGGTGATATCGATGTCGAATCAGCCGAAGTTCGACTTTTGAAATCAAGTTCAAGTGGAGCATTTATTCATGGATTAGAAGATGCGTTTCAAGACGTTCGTAATGCTACGATAGGTATTCATATTTAGATTTATTATTCTTTTATCAATATATTTTGAATTTAAATTTTAAATTTTTATTATAGATTCTATTTGTGAATTAAGCATGCATAATCAAAAATTTTCGAAAAGGGCCGTTGAATTTCTTGTAGGTAAATATTCGTAAATTTTTTATTAAATTACGTTTTATTTCGATATAAAGTGCTTAAATATTTATGCTAAAAACATCTTTACTTAGACATGTTCCAAGATGAAATTGATTATGTACGGCTGAATTCAATTATCAGTCTTCGCAAAATTGGTACTCTTCAGCCTATCGAATTAGATTCCGAATTGTTGCAAATTACACTTAGTGTACTTAATGATGCAGACCCTATTGTACGAGAATCAGCGCATGGAATGTTGGGGTAATTAATTAAATTATCTATTTTGAAATTTATATTAGTTTATGCCAAGGTCTTTAATAGTTTTTCCTTCCTTAATTAAGTGTTGTACGGATTACCTCACCGGAATTAATACCGTCATTCATTAAAGATTTAATGGCAAGTATGTCCCGGTATCCGGAAGATCAGTTGTCAATTTATCAATGTTTCCGAGAATTTGGTTCTGTTCATGGGGAATATATAGGTAAGACTATTTTACATATAATTAAATTTAAATATGTTTTACGCTTTTATTGTAATTATCATTTCGTTTCGAACTTTATAATGTGGTTATCGATTCTTCACAATTAGAAAAGTTTATTCCTAAATTTTTCAAGATGGAATCAAGTTATATTTCAAAGGAAATTAACCAAAATGCCCCTGAACGTATGTTGAATATTAAAGTAACTTCATGACGGAAAAATTTTGGTTATAGAATGCTAAAAATTTATTTAATTTTTTTTTTAGATATCGGGAATTTAATACTTGCATTTAATGCTTCGGTCTCAAATCCAAAGATATTATCCATTTTACCTAAATATGCGTTTAGACATTACGAGTATCTTAGAGACAAATTTCCCAATTGTTTTCCAGAAGTGAAGGTACTGTAATGGTTCTTAGTTTCTTTTACTTCAAATAATAGATTTTTGTTATATATATAAAACTATATATTGTTTAGATTCCGGGCGATGCACCACGGCAAAGTATTCGGGTCAATGCAGATGGTAGGAGTTGTTTTATTGTAATTATTTATTTATATCAGCAAATATTTAGCTATGTGAAAAATTGATAGATAATACCCAGACATTTATGAATCAAACCATAAAGATGGTATTTTCTATGGGCAACTTTTTCAAAACTGGAGATTTCAAGGCTGCATTGCGCGTTATAAAAGTTTGTACAAAGTACGTTAAATAGGCTTAACATTTATAACTTCTTTTATCTTATTTTAGTATCTTATTGATTATGATTCATTTCCTAGTAACTTAAAATATATATCACGTGTACCATCGCTTTCTGGTAATGCGATATTTATTATTATGTATTTAGATTGTGTACAAACGATAATACAGGTATATATATTCATTTCAGGTAATGAAGTTTAAAAATGAAAATATTTACAAATATTATGACAATTTCAGGCTAAACAGAGTTATTTGGAAGCAAGCTCCTTTACAACTGCACAAGATACAGCAGCCCGATTATTAGCATTTTCTTATATTATGGAACACAGATTTATCGGACTTACTGTTCCATCAAAAACTTTTGTTGTCTATTTGAGAGTGCTAGCAAATATTGCATGGATATTTAGTTGCTTAACAGAAGCTAATAATAGGTTGGTTAATTTTTTTGAATTTAATTTTTAAAAAAATTATGTATATATTTACTATTTTCTATAGTCAAGTGTTATCATTGTTAAGTAAGAAGGGCCTGTTAAAATTCTTTATTAAGCGAGTGTCAGATTTGCAAAGGTATGATATAAATTATATATCATTTTTTGAATAGAGAATTGTAATTATTGAATTCAAATTTTATTTTCTTAGAAAATTTGAACGCGACTCTTTTCTCTTAAAAGACCTGGGAAAACTCCAAATAAAGTTAGATAAAGCCAGCTTAACTCCTACAATTGAAAATGTAATATCATTGTTTGATTATATAATGGTAAATAAATTTCTAACACATATATTTGCATAGAAGTATTCTAGTTATTTACCTTAATAAAAAATATATTAATTTTAATATAATTTAGGACTACAATCTTATTGATATTGAATTAAGTGATGATATTAAAAGATCTGAAGCCTCTATCATTAGACCAGTTTCAAATCCGGATCAGCCACGTGAATTTCCATCAGAGTTTCCTTTCACAATCGTCATTGAAGCCGAATTACGGAATGTGGTAGATGAAACTTCTATGGCAGTTCAGGTCAACGAGTTTATAATCTTATGGTTTCAATCTTAAAAAAACTTTAATTATAATTATTTTTACTATAGGTCATATTTCCCGATCAGACAATTGAACATTTTAGACCACCATCGGCAGATTTCGTTCATGCCGAACCGGATAAACTTCAATTGAGAACGCAAATTGACATTTCTCAACCCGCATGGTCCGGTAATATTAAATATTAAATTACATTCATAATATTTAATTTTATAATTTAAAAACATGCTTAATTCTTCATTATTATTATATACAACAGAGTCATGTTATATTCAACTTAAAATAGTTCGTGATTTTGAACCAGACATTCCTGAATTGGATCAACATATAATGCGTCAAAGTGTTAATAATGGAAATATAACTGGTAGTATCTCTGAAAATACCATAGATCTTTCAGAACCAGTCAAATATTACATATGGCCAAGAGATTCATCACCAAAACGAATGCGTTAAATATTTTTAAATATTTTTTAGAATTTGTTAGAGACCCTTTAATATTGAGTAAGACATATTTCGTTTTGCTAAGTTATGTCTTGTACAAGTTATGGTTATGTAATAATTATTGGTCATGAAGTTTATTTTTTTTTTTTAATTTTATCATGTGTTTTTTAGATTATATATGTTATCAACATTAAATAAAGATGTTATTTATTACATAGACAAATTTTTATTACAGTATAACTAATAAAATTTTTAGTCATCTAACAAATCAAAATACAAAGTTGATTCTCTGTAACTATCGATTACATGCCACGTTTTTCTCTATAGTAAGAATAACATGTTATATCACATCCAATGATATATGAATTCTGTAATTCTAACCAAAAATCATGTAAATGAATTTTTTGTATTGGATTACAAATATAGAAGTATTACCAATAAAATCACATTATAAATCATGATTTAATATATCTCATAACTAAATTTTACTAATAATATTATTATATTCTTAACTTACATATATATTAATATCAAATTATAATATTTATTTAAAAATTATTACAAAAAAAATTAAGTAACTAGAAATCCCATTTCAAAAATTGTATACTAATTAATGATAATATTCATAACGTATAAATTAAAAATTTAGAAACTTTTAAAATATTTTTTTTAAATCTAAAACTTGATTAAACTTATTGAGTTTAGAAAAACCTACACAAATAACATCAGATATTACCGTTAAATTGATTATATATATTAATATTAAAAAGATATTTAGCTAAACAAAAATCATCAAATTTCCAAAGTATACACTTTGATTTTTTTTTAGATCATACATAATAATAATACATAAATCACTCTCCAAAAATTAAATAATTAATATTAGAAATTGAATTATTAAAACATCACATAAATAAGATAATAAAAGAAGTAGATATTCTCATCTCTTCTAATATTATTCAAGTTAATTAATTAATTTTGTAATAAGTATATTGTATAGCACTGCATACAGTATTCTTCAGGAATAGTATCCTCTTAAATAGTATTAGGATATTATTTAACTTTAAATTCTAATATTTTTGAAAAATACTCTGATACTAATCAAAATCTGATTTTGAAAAGTATTCCTAGTATTAATCAAGATTTGATTTTGAATAGTATCTTGGTACTAATCAAAAGATAACAAATATATATTTTATTTATAACTTTATTTATAAAAATCAGTTTAAATAAATAAATAAAGGTTAAACTTCATAAAAATCAATTAAATTTTATTATCAAATCATAAATTATAACACAATATAAGCTACTTGTTATTCATCTCATACATTAACTTAATTTGTTTCTTGTTTATAGTAATTATTAAATTCCTTATCATATCTATTCTTTTCCTCTTCATATTCATCTTCTTCATTTTCTTCATACTTATCATCATCATCATCCTCTTCACACTCATAATCCTTATCACTTTCATTTCTTCATCATTTAATTTATTTACTTGCCTAAAACAAACATAATTAATAATCCAATCATCTTCAGTTTTATCACATTTATTTGAGATGTCATAACATTTAAAAGATTGCCTAATCAAATTAACATTAATTACATTTTATGAATCTTTAATTCATTTTACTATAGTTTTATAAGAAAGCCTTTTGAATTTATTAGTTGATATTAACTTTTTTATGGTTTTTACCATCTATTTATTATAGTTTTGTCACATCTATAGGAATGAAAATAATAAAATATTTAATAATTTTTTTTAAATAGAATCATGTTAGAAATTAGAGAAGTAAAAGAAAATCAGTAGTAATGAAGATAATCAAAAAGTAATAGTATAAGGTTTTTTATAAATAAAGTATTTTAATCAAAAATTATTAATTATTTTTTTGGTTTTCTTCAATCTTTGACTAATTAATTACTTAATAAACTAATTACCTTTGTTTTAAATAATTTATTTATCAAAATATCTAAGGACTATAGACAAGATGTAAATTTTTCAGGAATAACTGCAATATTAGTTTTTTTTCAAAATGCTTTTTAATATAATTAATAATATACACAGAAAATAATTCTAAAACTAATAATGACTATAAGTTAGAAAATCTTTCACACCTAGTCCAAATATTTTCAATCTAATAAAGCATTTCATTTTCTTTAATCCATCCTGTTAGATTTGTTCGAATAATAACTTTTGAAGAAAAATTTTCTTTTGGAATATTTTTGAGTTTAAAAATTAGGCAGAACAAAATATTTTTTTTGGTTTTCATATTTCAGCCAAATTGATGGAATGAAGTTCAGAGATTTTTTTTAAAAAATAATTAATCAATAATAATGCTCTACACAATTCATATAACTGATAAATCTACTAAATAAAACTTAAATTTATAGTTTAAATAGTTTAATCTAAAATTTATAGTCAATCATTTTTATATATTGAATTAATATTTAGGTTGATTCTTTTATATTCAGAAGTTTTTATTATTCATTTACATTTACTATTTAACATAAAGAAATTTAGAATTTAAGTTTTTTCTTATCTTTACCATTCTGTTTTCACATTGGATATTTCTTTGAAACAGTGGTGTGATTTCCACAGCATTGCAATGTGGTGTTCGCCTTTTTTCAGTTTACTAATATTTAAACTTCTGCATTCAATGCAAATATTCAGGTAGATTCCAGCTGAGTAGTATGGTTTTTCGACTTGTAATGTACACGACCATGAATTATTAACAAAAACTCTTGAAAATAGTTCATGAACTATATCTTCTGCATTATTACTAGTCTCTGCTTTTACATTATCAGACCTTACACCTTCATCTTTGACTTCGCCTTCTGAGTCTTCAGATTTGTACTCTTCATTTTTATTTTTTATCATATTGTTATACGAGTCGATTACGAAGTCTACCGACTGAAAAATAGACTTCAACACGTATAGCAAGGTTTTAGGTAT
>CAMKVN010001794.1:0-16372 GCA_946474995.1 Funneliformis geosporum
TATCCTATCTGCGTCATTAATCGTCATCAATCGGGATCACCTGATTCTAAAAAAACAAAAAAATAGGGGACCAATCAAGTCAAATCTGGGTTGCCAGATTTGACTTGATTGGTCCCCTATTTGTCATTGTTCGACTAGTATAATATTAGAATCAGACAAACTGGATTCAGATGAGCTAGTCTCAGGTAAACTAGTCTCAAATGTACTTGATTCAGATGAATTAGACTCAGATGAACTACTCTTAGATGACGAACTAGATTCAGATAAACTAGTCTCAGGCAAAGTAGACTTGAGCAGGATATTGGTTAAGGATGTCAAATGCTTTTGGTTACTTTCCATTTTGATTATTTATCTATTAAACTTAATATCTTTGATCAGAAAATATGCAAAGTCTCTGGTTCATCACTTCAAACTACTAACTGCTACCCTTACATTTTTTGATCTTTGGTAAGAAAGTTATTTCTTGTATTAAGTCGACTACAGTATACCTATCCATACATTCATCTATATCTTTTAATTTGATTTTTAAGGATCTCACATCTTTCTCCAATTTTTTTACCCTCCTTTCTAAAGTATTAGGTTGGGAATGATAATCTTCTAATTATTTCTTTAGCACCCTATTTTCACCGAAAAATACACTATACATTTTTGCATTTTGCTCAGATCCAAGTAATATAGCTATTTTCTCTGTATGTCTGATAACTTCCTGCTCGATATCTATACTATTAGATGAATGCTTTTGATCGTTTACCATTTTCATGATATATTATATACGCTATATCTTGTTTCGAACAAAAAAATAAATTAATAAATATTCCATGATCTCATAGAGACTCCTAACCTTCTATATGACTAGTTTTCATTAGAGATCTGGAATGAACTTGTCTGATTATACAGCTCTTCTCTTTTACGCATATTGACTATAATATATCTCTTAGATAGAGAAGAATGGTTATCAGGACTATGCCGAAGGGCTTCACTGGCATAAGTGTTAGCTTTTGATGGATTTTTTGGATTATGCACTTCACTTGCAAATACTGATCCTAATTTACGCAAAGAGCTAGGAAGTAGTGGTTTATGACTTTCTGTTTTAGGAATAAATTCATCCTTTTTCAGAAACGCATTTAAGTATGTAAACCTAGGCTTTCCCAAGTCTCTTAACTGTTCAGAAAAATTGCTTCCTGAATCTATGTAAGCAATTGCCTTGCTCGCTCTTCATTTTTTCAAGTGATCTAAATACTCGAAGAATGTCTTATTGACCCCAATTTTTTGCATAACCAGTTACACCTCCATTAGATATATGCAAGTTTTTAATTTCAGAAGAACGAATGCATAACATGATCATCATATCAGCTAGGGCCTGTTAATAGAATATATTAGACACATCATATAAATCTAGCCTCTCTTTAACTAATTCTAATGAAAAGTGGTCTGGAAAATTGATCCCTTCATCTTTGCATTGATCACTACGTTGCTTTTAGATTTTATTAGATATACAGGTTATCTCTCTATCTAATGTTGTGGAGATTATTTCCCTTGAAGCATTGAGGTTTCCCAATTCTCTTTGAAGCCTAGAGAGATGAGACAAACCAGCAATAAGACCAGAGGCAATTTCGATTAAAATTCTAGATATCACTTTTACATCTCTTTCACTAAGATTATCCCGAATAATACGCTGAGCTGTTTCTTTAATAGTCTTCTCAGAACAAGTACTATCAGATACTTAACATATATTCACATTACCAGCTGGTTTCTCTTCTTTGGGAGTTACTTAGCTTTTTTTTCATCCAATTCTCTCGTGAGGAATTAATACATATGCCTGTTTTTTGCTAAACTTATATCCTTTTTGAAGGCGATTACGAGCCTGACACCTTTTTTCTTTATCTACCTTTGGCACACCAGTTGTCAAGAACTCAAGTATTTCTGATGCATATTGACTAAGCTCTTCAAGGCCCATTTCTTTAGTAAGTTTGAGGTCTGTAACGAACTTGGTTGTAATAGCTGATATTATATAAAGTGGTATGTAAATTATAAGGTGATAGTTAGATTAATCTGTATTATTCAGATTATATTAAATGGGAAAAATTCAATTCAGAAAAATATTTCCGAGCAAACAAAAAATAATAATTCAGAATTTTATATTGCTTAGTTATAAAGAACAAATAGACCCTCTTATCCAAATACTTTACCTATAAACTAGCTTCTTACTCACTTTTTATCAAAGCATACTATTCTCCTAGAGTATGCTTATTGTTTTTTGCCATTTCTCATTGGTATCAAGCCACGAGGTTGTGATTCCGTCATCCTCAAGTCTATGATGGATAATTTCTTCTCCTATCAATCTTTCCTGTACTTTCATATCCATATATTCATTAGGATCTTCTTCCAACTCTATTGCATAACTACACATTCGAGAGTCAGTTTCCATTTTATCACGAAATATAATGAAATTGAGCCTATCTTTTTCTGTAGTAATCACAAATACATCTGAATCTTCATCATGATTGATTGCCTATTTCCTGAGACATTCTACTCACTGGGCTCTAGATAGGAGAATGGCAGATGATACTTGATTGATAGCTTTGAAAATCAGTTGGGATCTCTTTAGGAAGCATACTCACAGCTTCACTGATAGGCTTGTAATTAGGAAACTTGCTAGTCCTAGGTTCATTAATTACTGGCTCAGGTGTTTTAGAAGTCACAGATTTATCAGATATTCCAGATGTTGAGGCAACTGGATCATTGTCCTGTTTATCTGCCTTCTTATCTTTACTAGTTCTAAGTGAAGGTGTACTCTTTTCTGGCTGAGACGGGATTATTTTTAGGAGAATAATTTTCAGTACATTGAATATGGATATGTCTGCTGTCTCATTTTTGGATAAGTCAGATTGAGATGTATCCTCAGAAAATTCTTTGATATCGCTTAGGCCAGATTCATGATGCTTGGCTATAATTTTAGTGCGGTCAAGAATATACTGATATACTCTTACTCCATTATCTCGTGAATGTGTTCGATCAATACCAATTAATGAAAATTTAGTTCTAGCGTCCTTCTTAGCTAATGGCTTCTCTCCATTACACCCACACTATTCAAGATAATCCTGATATACCTTTTCACAGCTAAACTTATTAATACAATTTTTAGGCTAAGATACAATATAATCAATTATAAATCGAATAGGATTAGGAAGTTGTCTTCGTATTATTTCTATCTTCATTTTAGTTGTAAGAATTTTTTCTGGACTCCAATTTGATAAGTCACAGCTAAGAAGGTATACCATTACTACTCCTGATGCATCAGGATGGTCTAGTATTTCTCCTAGCTGATCAAAATATGCTATATTATCTCTACAGCATGCAGAGACATCAAAACAGACTATACGAGAATCACCTATGTCTATTTTGAGTGGAGCATCCTGATTGCTTGTAACTATATATGCAGCATAATCATTTATCATATAGTTTCAAAACCTTACATTCTATAGCTACCATTTGTTTTGTTATGAGCGATTTGAGATGCCCATTAAATCTATGTCATTTTCCACTCAACATTCCAGTTTCATTCATAATAATAAGCTTTCGAGCTTGAATAGCACTATTAAAATGTCCAAAAATTTTTTCCAAATCCAATGTTGCAAAATGAAGATGTTGTCCCAAAACTTTGTCACCAATAAAATCAGTGATGATATTTTTCCCACACTGTTGTAATGTAGATTTTAGTACTAAGATAGTTTGGGGCTTCTTCTCTGGCTTCTGAACTAAATATGTCTACCAGTTCTAGATATATTTGTCAAGTCTTTCATCCTCATTACAGATTACGTTCTTTACATGCCAGAGAATCAGTTCCATAATTTCTTTGTTAATTCCTATTGCTGTCTTGGCCAAAAATCCTAGAAAAAGATTAAAGAACTTTGTATCATGAGATGAAGTATTTAGCAGATATAGTAGAAAATTAATATTGCGGTAGAGGATTAGACCTTTGATAACTATCCGATTTATTAAATTAATTAACTTC
Source organism: Funneliformis geosporum (assembly GCA_946474995.1). NCBI lineage: Eukaryota > Fungi > Glomeromycota > Glomeromycetes > Glomerales > Glomeraceae > Funneliformis > Funneliformis geosporum. The sequence continues at coordinate 4,016 of CAMKVN010001794.1, forward strand.
ACCGCCTCTCCTCCTAGCTCAAATAAATTAACTTCATATTTGGTAAGATCTAGTTTTGACGTTATATTAAAATATAGTCCACTATTCATATTCTTTGTTTTGAGCACCCATAATATTGATGTCATTTGAATACAGGCAATTATTGCCTGAATTACATCATAAATCTCATTATGAGAAAATTTCTGTCCAGATACACACATATCAATTAAATCACCTTATACAAAGTAATCATTAGGATTTTTAATCCTGGATTGTTCTAGTTTTACAGGACTTGAAAGCTTTTGTTTTCAATCCAAGACAGTTTTGCTAATAGTGAGCTTTATTGAGAGATTTATCATTTTAGGATTTTGTTCATGATTTGTGCGGTAACATTTAAAGTTATATGATTTTTATTTCGTATAATATATGCATTATCACTAGTATACTTCTGATCACATAATAGGCAGTGTGATGGAGAGTTGTGTGTTAATGGAAATTTGTCAGGAAAGTCTTCAGATGGGTATAAAAGACTATATCCTTTTATGCCATTTTCTCCAAGTAATGATTCCACAAATTTGAATTCAACCTGAGTGGTTTTGCTACTTATATCATTATTTTCATTTTCTTCGATTAGGCATCTTTTAACTTTTGGCTCTAAAACGACCAATAAAGAACTATCAATGACTTTAGAATCATCATTAAGTGAATGAATTATGAAATCAAAGATAATTCCATCTTTTGGATGAATAGGTTTTTTTACACGAATGTGTTTATCTGTTTTTTCATCATATTTGGGTGACTTGAAAGGACCTCTATTTGCTATGTTATCGATAATACCTTTTTTCTGCAATTCTACTGGAAGTTTTTTACGAACAAGTTCGGTAAAAACTGAAGCCTTAGCGATATTTGGAAGTCTCATACCAAAAGTTAAGACATGTAGAGATATTTTTTTCTCATCACTACTTTTAGTAATAGACATAGTTTCTTTATCCCGTTTTGGGAAAATTTCTAGACAAGTATCTCTAAAAGCGAAATATAATAAATTTTTCACCTATTTGTCTGAAAGCTTGGAAGTAATAGTATCTAATGTTTCTACTGGCAAATTAAAATCTATAATAGGCTGGAGTGGCTCATCACTATCAATATATTCATGTAAGGAATGGCCTTCATGATTTGAAAGTATGGCTTCTATTTCATCCTCGTTGTCTACGCCAAAGAAATGTCTTGGTCTAACACTATTATCATGAATTTTATATAAGCATTCACTGATATCTTTAGCTTTAAAACCTTATTTATATGGGGCGGGGGCGTCAAGAAACTCTGATTGGGTCATGATAAAAATTTTTAGTTATGTTATCTAGTATACTGAAACAGTATAATACCCTAGTAAAAAAGTTTAAAATAAAAATAAATAATTATAGATATCAAAGTGTTATTTATCTAAGAATAATATCAATGGTGGTAAATACATTTGCTAGTATCATTTCAATGAAGGGGAGGTTTGTAGGTAGGGAAGTAAAAAACAAGAAAGGTGTTGTATTCACTGAAAAAGATGCCAACGACCTTCATACAAACAAGATGGGTGTAAAGACTGACAGCTTCTGAATATGGATTTTATGATTGGCACGTAAAAAAGTACCATTCGAATGCATACTATTATTGAAAAAAGTTGGATAAGATGTTTCAGAACTGTCAGACCCCAGAAGCAATAAGTCAGGCTCTCGATAGAATAAAAATACCTGATGCAATAGAGTGTTGGCCTTAGAAAGTTGTTCCTAGAAAATTGTCATATTATCTGTAGTGAAATTTTTCTGAGGACAATCAGAAAGAATAACTATGTTATCAGTTTTAGCGCTTTTAGATTTCTGGGAAGCCTTCTAGGATGTGTGTCCCCCTGTTCTTACTTATCCTAGTAAAAATCAAAACTCTTATCTTTTTTTTATTTTTTTGGGAGGGTGAAAAATTCTTATAGTGTGTGCGTCATAGGATGTACAAAAAAATTACAATTTTTTTTTCTAGAAATTACTACTTTTTACTATGAACAGTAGGGACACTAATCAAGAAAGAAATAAAATAATCTAATAATCTCAAGAAAAATATCAAACCCGTCCCCCTTCTATTCTCCCTGAAAAATTTTACTACAGATGAAGGGATGGCTCGCAAAAATTTGGCATATAAATTGATTCTTAGTAGATGATATTTAGGGTAGCCTTCTCTGTAATCATTATATAGAATATTGTGACAGAAGAAGGCTACCCTATCACTAGTATATATCTGAGTATGTTTATTCAGATAGTCTTATCCATAATTATTATATAAAATTGGAAGAAGACTACCCGAATGCTAGTATGTGCTCAGGTATTAGTACTTTCATTAGCATATTTATTTTTTCATCCTTAAAAAGAGACATATAGCAAGCTAGTAAGCAAATCGTAAAAGGAAGACAAGAAGATATGTATCTGAAAGTGAAGTATTCTCCGTAATTATATTATATAAAAATGGAAGAAGACTTCATCTTTCTAGATATATGTATAGCTATGGTATAGTCTTCGCGTAAGACTTATTCGCTTAATGTCGGCCAACACTATTTCATAATTTCGGCCAAAACTTTAGGCGTAATAACTTAGCATCCAAGCTGGCATATAAGTGGACTGAAGCTAGCAAACTAATAGAACCTCTCTAGCTCCCCTCCAGTTCTATAACAGTTCTAGGAGAGTTCTATGACACCACCAGAACGCTATCACGACACTATCACAATACCAAATTGGATCCTTAACTTATATGCGCAAAAGATCAGCCAGAGTTATACCATAGAGCCGGTCAAAATTAATTGCAAATATATCGCATTACCTATCACCTCTTTTTTTTTACATCATTTTAGTATTTTAAAAAGTAACCAAATAGGCGTAAATTCTCAATATAAAATTAGCAACCAAACAAGCACAGAGTGTCAGTAACCCAAACATGCAACCAGGCATTCAAACAAGAATGGAAAGTCAGTACCAGCAATATAGAATTTAACATATAGACGAAATAGGAACAAGAAGAAAATAGTGATACTTAGATTATATAGTGGTAGTTAGATTAAATGGTGGGTTGTAGTTAGATTATATGGTGATAAATGATATAAATATCAGGAAGGGTTTAAAAGAATAGCTAGAATATAAAATAGATATCTGACACAAGAAAACAAATAGATTATATGGAGATAATTAGATTATATTATTCAGATTAAATGATAATAATTAGATTATATCTTTTAGATTATATGGTGGTATTCAGATTATATGTTGATATTTAAATTATATATAGTGGTATTCAGATTATATGGTAATATTTAGATTATATGATAGTATTCAGATTATATGGTGATACTATAATCTAAGGCAAGTAGAATATCACCATGCGATATAATTATATCACATGGTGGTATTCCACTAGGAGTAATCGATATCTGTTTTTCTTAATAGTACTGGCAAAAAAGGATGTAGTAGAAGATGCATCATTGTCATTTAGGATGAAAGTTATCATTAACCAGTTAGCATTAGCGTCAATATAATAGTAGAATTATGGTAAGTTTTGAAATGCTTCAGCCCTAGCAAAATGTCTAAGTTGTTCTATAAAATGTCTTAGTAATGAGAAAATAATTTTATCATTATGTTAGAGGTTGAATATTGATTCCAAAATATTTCGTTGAAAAATAGGAGAGCAGTAACTGCTTTTGTTAGGATATCCACGGTATTGTTGTAAAGGTCATCAGTGTGTGCTTTGACTTTTTTGAAGGACATATTTAAGTGATTTGCAAAGATCAATCTTTTTAAAAGTAACCAAATTGGAAAATTTTGAATTTTGAACAAAGAGTTCTCTGAAGTTATGCAACTGATAATGTTTGATAAGTCAAAATGATATTCTGTAAATCTATGCAAATTGTGATAGTTGAGTTGGGTGAAGCAACAAATACTGCTACTACTACTGCAGATAACTCTACCAAAGTAGAAGAATTTGAATATGAGATAAGAGAAGCGTTAAAGGAGGTTATTGGCTAATTAGAGTCAGTTTGTAACTATGCGATTCCCATACGATAAGACAAAAGGTCCAGATCAAAAAAAGAACCATCTGTATAAAATTGGAGGTTAGAAGTATAAGTAAATAAATCTTTTTTGGCTTATAAAGCAACTAAACTATTTGTATCAAAAGGTGTAGTATCAAGAAAGAGACAAAGAGAAGTAGAAGAGAAGGAAAAAGTAAGCCTGCTAAATGCTATATCTTTAACTATAAAGGGTGAGAGATTGGTACAAAGACTTAGATGTTTTCTATGAATTACTACAATGTAACTACAAAATTTTTTTGGAATCATAAAGTAACAAAATTTATAAGAAAGTTTTTTAATGAAAGAAAGATCTATATTATGATCATGAAGTTGGCATCAATTATATGAAGCTAAGGTTGTAAGCGAACGATGGTCATAACTAGAAATAAAATGTTATAGTATAAAGAAATCATCATTGCTTCTAATTAAAGATGGTTCTCATAATTATTTTTAAAATTTTTAACTAGTTGCAACTATTTATGAATTTTTATATTAAAATAAATTTACAAGGAGTTGCAACTTACCAAGTTGTAACTTCTTAATTATGGTGCCTATCTTTACTTTTAACTATTTTTCCTATAAGAAAGCATTAATACAAATTATGCCAGATGGTAACAAATGGGAATTGATAGTTTAGGATAAAATTTTCATCATTTTGTTGAGAAATATTCAGAAAATGTTGAGGGATTGGTAAAGTTAAAATGCAATTAATAGTATTCGTAATCATGCTATTTTCAAGCATTTTAAACCAACTGGGAAACATACCAGTAGCTATTTTTTGATAGATATTAATATTATTGAAAATGTATAAATAATTTCCACAACTGAATATTAATTGTTCAGTAAATATTAAGCTACGCATTCTTAAGTTATCCTTAATTTTTCTATAAATTCTTGGGGATAATAAATCAATCAGCTTTGTGGGTTCGCCAACAAAGTCAGTATTAAAATGTTAATTAAGCTGTATATTATGTGTAAAAAAAATTTTAAATTGATTGAAAAGAGACAGAGTCATCACCTACCAGTCGAATTTTAATGTTAAGAAATTGTAATTCTACTTTTTGAAAGAACATGAAGGTAGTCATTCAGCAGTTTGTAATTGTCTTATTCTAATAAAACCAAATCTTCCTAAGAGACCATTATCATTAATTATTTTATGTAGAATGCTAGATTTTGTGAAAAGTTGTTGATCAAAGAAGTGTTTTAAATTATAGCTAAATTTGGAATGAATGATGGGATTTGGAGTAGATTTTGACAATCGAATTGCTTTCTTAAAGGATTTCTAAATGACATATATTATTTCGTTACAAAAGAAATTTGTAAGAAACGTAGTTTAAGACTAATACAAAATTCTTGGCATGATAACGTTATTAAAAATAGTGACAAATTAGTTGTCTGTAAGTCTTTTATATTAGAGAATTAGGTTGTTATTTTTAACTTCAGATCTAATTTGTTGTTTAATAAAATTGGTGTTGGATTTTAATGTATCTAAATTTTTAGATATCTGATGGATTCTTTAGAAAGCGTTGGGTTGAGCCATAATTCATCCTTAATAAGATTAAATTTAACTTTGGCAGCGTCAGCCAACAATGTAAGTAGGACAGATTTTCTCAATTAACTTGGATACTGTTAAGTTAGTAGAAGGAGTTTGCGGTATCAATAATTAATTCCAAGTCTTTCTGTAAGTTAGCAATCTACAAAGTGTCATCCATGTATGCCAATGTAGAAATGTGTTTATATAGTAGTATGGATGAGTCATTTGAAAGATTAGTATTCTATGCGACCTGTTGATTATAACTATTAGTCGATTATTAAATATGATATAGAAGAGGATCGTAGTATATACATCAGAGAACAGGTGAAATAATTTCTCCTTGGTCGATTTCTGACAAAACATGATAGTCATCTGTATTGTCATGTGCCATAAAAACTTGATTGGATCGTGATAAAAAGCAGTTTAATATAAGTTTTGAGAAAGAAGAGGGAATTTTGATGCAGTTAAAAGCTTTTTGTTACATATATATGTTGACATGATCGTATGCTTTTGACATATCTTGAAATAATATTCACAAATTGTTTTTATTATATTTGACATCATACAAAACATTGTTGAGTATATGTATGCAGGGAAGTACAGTGTTAGTACAATGATTAGTATAATTAGTACAGTTAGTATATTATAACAATTAATATAAAAATTAGTACAAGTACAGTACAAGTATAGTGTTAAATTTATCTAGTACATACAAAATTTTCAATCCTGTATTTATGTGTTTAAAAGTACTTCTATATGGAAGTCCTGCAAAATTGTTGCCTTTAAGGATTTCATGTGTGAATAAGATATTCAATAATCTATGGTTAATTAACTTCATGAGTGCTTATCTTGAGCATTACAAAAGAGTAATAGGCTTATGTTATTTAGATCATATTCCCATAGTTTTGGTTTTAGTATTGGTAAATGAAAGCAGAGTTCTAACAGTCGGGAATGTTGTTAATGGTGAGACAGCCACATGTTATTTTTCATAGAATCTTCTTTGAAGAGAAATCTAAGTGTTTAAGCATTTTGTTTGTTATTTTTGAGAGTTCAACAGCTTTTCCGTTAGCTAATAACTTAAGATTGTTATCACATTTTTGTTCAGACAGCAAGAACATTAAATTGTCATACACGTGTGGATTAATATCTGGAATTTGCATATATGAGCCTTTCTATTCATCAGGAATTGAGACTGGATGATGTACCATTCCAGTAACTTTTTGAAAATGTCTAACAGTTTCTGATTTAACATTACTAAGATCTGTAACTAGGTCTCGATTCAGATCAGAATGATCCATATATCGATCTAATTAAATTGTTGTTTATTGTTTATTAAGTAAGGAATCGTATATAACCTTTTGATTGTCTTTGAAATTATCATATTTTTTGTTGATTGCATTAGTAATGGACTTGGATTTATATTCATCTTTATATATCTTTGCTTTTGTCATAATGATTTTGATAAGATCTTATATTATAACTTTTGTACTTTCAACAGTTACTAATGTGAGTTATATAGGTGTCAAAAGTGACATCATATGAGTTTGCAAATGAGAAAATGGAATGAAAATATTTGGTTCATGCATTATTAAACTGTTGATTTTTGATACATTTTTTGAAATGTAATATAACTTTTAAACTGCTTTAAGGTGCTTATATGTGTCTCTTAATAATTTAGGATGAATGTTTTTTTAATGTGAAAAAGAGTATTTATGGGTGATAGTTTTCATTGCTGCGTTAATAATATATTTTGGAAGTGATTCCATACGAAATTGAGTTTGAATTTAGAATTGAAATCGAGTAAGTCTGTGTGTGTCAATGGTGATTTTTCTAAATATTTATCAGTTTTAGTACTAAACTTAAACTATTGGTTGTCATCCATTTGATCAAAATTAAAGGTCAGTTTCTTGACGACTATGGTTAAATTATAGGTTGGTGTAAAGGTATTAGAATGAAATATTATATGTAAAATATTGTAATCTGAGTAGTATGCATCAACAGGAATAACAATATGTTAAAGGAAATTAGAGATGAAGTTAGATGAAATAATTATATGATCAATTGTAGATGAAGAATGATTGTTTGTATATGTGTACAGGTTATCCTTGATTTCTTTTTGGGATATAAAGAGAAGGTATTAGTCAGATTAAGTCCTTCAAATTTGGAAAAGAAATTATTCGCATGTTTAATGTACATAATTCTAAAGGAATCTGTATTTAAATCATCTAGCAGAATGATAAACATGTTGTTTTTGTATACTTCTATTATTAATTATGTGATTTCAGAGTAGATATTATGTCGTAAAATATTGTTTGAGGTAGGGTATATAGGTCGATAATTCGTAATAGATATTTGTTTTTAAATTGAAGGTCGATTGATTAATAGTGACCTTTTATCAAAATATGTTTAAAAATATGGTCTGCGAAGGATTTTTTAATAATTAGACCAGTACTGTAACCACCTTTTTAGCTGTTGTTTTATATGCTAAAAATAGCAGTATATGATTTGGGGTTTGATTGTAAAAATATTTTTAATGTGATGGAGTAGAAAATTTTGTTTTTTGAAGAGCAATAATATCGAAATTATGAAGTTGAAACAAGTTGAAAAAATATTGTTGTTTACTTTTGTTAGTAAAGAATCTGACGTTTAATGTTCCTATGTTTATGTTCATTATTAATAAAATTATTGGATAGGTAAAATGACGTTTCTTACTTCATTATGGAAGACTACACCTAACTCAATGAGAATTGGGATAGGTGTTTTCTTATTTAAGTCAATGTTAAAAGAATGGTAAACAAGGGATTAAAGGTCAACAATAATTTTGAGAGTAATGTTTAACTTTTTGACATTATTTTTTAGATTTTCTTTAAGTTCATTATTTTCGTCTTGTACTTGTCATATGAAGGAGTCATGATTAGTAAGAACAAATTCAGATGTGTCAACTTCAGCAACGTATTCCGTGCTATCATCCATTTCTTTGTTATTTGTAAGGTTGGCTTTTTCAGCTTCATTTAGTTCAGCCACTTTCTGAGGCAATTGTGTTGACTTGATAAATAGTAAACTTAAGGTCATTATGCATTTCAGCTAAATGCGAGTTTATAGTAGTAATTTGCATTAGGATCTGATCAAGTTTCTCGGATTGATAACTTTCGTTCGATTTGTATAGTTTTTGGGAACGATTTTGATAATACATGTCTTCAGTTTGGTCAGCCCAATTTCCCTGAGCATGGATGCTCCTATTCTATGAATTATCATTGTTGTTATTAACCACCCATATTGGAAGGTGTCTTTTAGGAACAGGAGGCAGTTTTGGATTAGAGCTATAATTTTTTGATTGGTTGGGATTGGTATTTTTGTCTGTTAGTTGTTGCATTTTAGGTAGAGTGTTGGTTGAGTTTTTTGGTTATGGAGTAGATGCAGTGTATTTTCAGTATTGTGCAGGTTTATATTTTTGATATAAATTTTGTGTTTGTCAATCAGATGGAGTTGATCTGGTACGCCTACAATTGTTAGATTGATAGCCTGGAATGGAACATATATAATAGAGCTTTTGAGAGGAGTACGTCCATATCTAACGTTTCTTATCTAGGATAATGCTGTCTCCATTCTTTACTAAATCTAGGTCAGATTGGTTGTGAAAATAGAAAACCGCATATTGAAGATTATGATAGGGCGTATAATGTGCGATAGGTTATAATAACACAAGGGTTAGAACGTGTCATTATCTAAAAATAGTATCTGCTTATTAATTGCTTTTTCATAATCAACACAAGAAGTAAAACCTATTCGAATAATTTTCTTTGTGTTGTCATTGGGGTAATTTTTGATTGAGGCACTAATAAAAGCGGAGAACTGTGGTCTGTAGAATAAAGTGCAAGTTTCATTAATTTTTTCTTTGTTAGACTTATCAAAAAAAATTTATCCGCTGCATAATAGACGTAAAGGATTAAAGCATCATTTTCTCATTTGAAGGAAAAAACATTTGTTTGGTCGTTATTATTTCCAAGCATATTCTCTGAAGCATCAAAAGCTTGGTCTTCGTTAAAGGTATTAGTTGATACAGATGAGAAAGTTATTTTTGGATTTTTTCCTTTGTTGTTAGAAGAGCTAGCGACAGAGTCGATAGTTTCGGTTTCTATAGGCACTGGTGGTGGAATATTATTTTGGGATGATATTTGTTGTTCATTTTCTGTAGTTTTATTATTGTTGTTGTCTTGTCTGGCTTTTTTGGTCAAAGATCTCTCAGTTATTGGTAACTTTGAATAGCCACGTCATTAATAAATAAAGCTAATTCGCACTAACTTTTTTCTTCATGCTGGTGACATAGGTATGAAAAAAATAAAGAAATATACAATTTGGATTTTCATCTATAAATAAATTCATATAAAAGATAAACAAATGATTTAGCAAATCAAAGCAAAATCAATTACTTTATTATTGTAATTATCAGCGAAGATATTATGAAACAGTTTTTTTTTTGATGTTTAATGTAGATTTACAAGACCTATTATTATTAGTTTTGTTTTAATAAAGCAAAGCGCTGTATTCTATATAAATCAATGATGAAATTTTGAGCTACAGTTGTATTAGGGGCTGTCGCATTATATCCAACTATGTTCGGAACTCCTGCTACGATTGGCGGATCCCAGAAGACATCTGATACTGGAATTGTTACTGTATAATGAGGTAATCCTGCGCCAGTACAACCAGTAGCTAGATTACTGTTAAATTGCAAAGTTCCGAAGTCCCACTATAATATTGCAAATTTTATATTTAAGCTCTAAGATGTTTGATCACAGGAAATACTAACAGTGGATCAATCTTACTTGTAAAATAGAAACTCCGGCTAAGTTTGGTGATGGGGTACTTCCTGCTGGTGGCGGAAGTTGCCGAGTCCACAATTTAGCCTAATATCAAAAAGAAACTCTTAGAGATAAATAAAGCAGATAGGTAGACATACCCACATACCAACATAGTACGGTCATTTGATCCTTTGCGTTTTTCATAAAGTTTTATTCCAAAAACGCTTCGCACGTATTGTTGTTGTAACCAACCTTCACATTTTGTATTTAAAAAATCCCATCCTTCACCTACAGCTATCTCTACGATTATCCGCGCGTGTGGATTTTGCTATGTTAACATATTAATATCAATAAAATAGCTCAAGATAAAATGTGATAATATTATTAGACTTTATGTACCATTGTATCACCGGGAGGAGGCCCGGGATTCAGAGGAGGCTGAACAAGTGTTACATGCGGACAGATCGCAAGATCTGGCGCTATTTTTACTCTGACATTAGTAGGATCATAATGATCTATAGAAAAAAAATGTAAAATGTTATTATGATCCAAGGATCAAGAGAACTAGAGGAATTCTTACATGATTGAAGCGCAATATCTATTGGTGAATCATCGTCAATGCCACCGTTTGGAACATTAAAGTATTTAAACAACCGTGAAACAAGGGCTTCGTGCAAAGGGCTTGCCATGTCTACAATATATACGTCTCCGTTGTCCAAGTGGAATTTATATCCAGTTGATTCGTTATTGTCAAGAAAATTGTTATAAGCTTCTACAGAAACTCTCGAACCAATCTGGAAAGGTAACCTGCAACCACATAAGGAATTAACACTGAGCAACTCAAGAATCATAGTAAAATGCACTCACTTATTTTCCTCTGGAGTCCTTTCTGGTAACACCGGATAGTTCGGGTATCCATAGAGCTTATTTATAACTTTCTTTACTATTGAAAACATTTTAAACATTTTGAAAAGGAAGTTTCGTTAAAAATATGTAAGGAACAATAATCGAATGATGAAATGATTAATTACCAACTGATGTAATTGAAATCAACGAGTCGTACAAGAGGGATGTGTAACGTAACATTTCTTGAAACAGAACGTAATAATCGTCTAGCAAAAAACAACGACAGGGCAATGCACTGCACCTGAAGTCTCGTTATGGCGCTTAATAATATTAAGACGCTTGCGTAAACAATATCCTTAAAACCTTCAATGGCCTTGTCAAAAACCGACCTTCGTATCTTCCACCCATAGGCTTTCTTCGATTCCCCTATCAACCTCAAAACCACTCGTATATTTAACCTGCAAGCATATCGTCCATTACAATTGTCCACAAAAACTGTGCCCTATATGTCCATCAACTGATATGGAAATTGACGATTTGGAAACTCCAACAGAGTACTGCGCAGAAAAAACGTTCTAGGGATTCGGGTGCATCAACCGAAAAATCGTCTAACAAGAAAGCGAAAAAGACTGGTGGGAAGAAGGTATCGTCTATGTTAAAAAACTTATCGAAGAATTATTAACTGATACACCTGTTCCCACTATTGCAGAGAACTTGGAAGAAGCCAATGAAAGCGCAACCAGTATATTTTTGCAACTCTCCAATAAGATTGATAATGCCGAAACTAAAAACGAAGTTGCATCTCGTGGTCTTCTTTACAGCTATTTTGATTTTGGGGAAGCTGTATTTAACGATATAAAGAATTAAAACTCAAACATGGTAAGGATGGATCCCAAGCATTAGTCAAAAGTGAGGTTAGAGAAGCGATTCCTGAGGCAAAATGTTCTGACGAAGCTTTGCGAAAAAAGATGGAGAGATCCGAAAAGGTTTATAAGCTTTTTAATAGTATAGGCAAAGAAAAAATAGCACGGATAAAATCCACCCCTCCAGGTTTCATCTTAAATCTAACTAAGGATGAAAAGGATTATGTAATGGCCGAAATCTTA
>CAMKVN010001795.1:0-16370 GCA_946474995.1 Funneliformis geosporum
TTCGAAAAATTATATTTATTTAATGATTAAATGTATAAAAATTGCAATCAAAATTACGTATATAATTTAATGTTTATGTTAAAATGCAACCAAAAATAATGTATACAATATACTGATTAGACGTAAAAATGCAACCAAAATTAATGTATACAATATACTGATTAAACGTAAATTCTGTATTTTTTTGCATACGGAAAAGGATGATTTTCAGTATCTAATATACAGAAATATTTACAATAGACTATAAAATCTTATTAAAAATAACATATACAATATACTGATTTGATGTATAAAATTTAACAAAAATTACGTATACATTATACTGATTAGACGTATAAATTCAGTATATTTTTGTATATGAAAAAAGATGATTTTCAGTATCTAGTATATGGAAATATTTATGAATTTATTATACTGTTTTTTTACGTTTATTATACGTTTTTTAAAAGTATTATTTTCATATACTTTCCTTATACATATTATTTATAGGGAAATAGATACAATTAAATATTTGAGTTTAATTTGATTTGATTTAATTTAATTTTGAGGAATCCTAATTAATATATTTAATACTTAATTAGATATTATTTATTTAAATACTCAAATTTGATTGGCTAATCAGAGGTCACTATAGTGATACAGATCACCAGTTACATTTTTCCTTACTTTTAATTATTAAGAAATTTTTTAATTAAAAAGTTATTTTATAATTTCTTATATAAATTTTTAAAATGATCATTAAAATTTAAGTATATAATAAATAAATTAAATTTAAATCAAAATATATTTTTTTAATTATAATTTATAATATTAATTTATGTTAAAATTAAAGTTTAAATTTAAAAATTTAATTAAAGTTAATTTATCATTAAAAAGCTATTCTATTTATATAAATTAATAAAATTTATATTAAAATTATAAGTAAAATATAAATATAAAATATATAATAAAATTATTTATACAATATATATTATAATTATAAATATTTATTAATTTTAAAATGATTTTAAATTTATTATTCTTTTATTAATCATCTATACTTTAAAAAAAATTTTTTATAAGTTAATTTTTTATTATTTATATTTAAAATTTTTAAGTAAATCATAAAATTTCAATAAGTTAGTATTAATTATTTAAAGTTTAAAATATATATAAAAAAAAAATTATTATTAACTTATACAAATACTGAAAATAAAGATTTATATATTTTTTTATATTAATATATAAGAAGCTTATTAATATAATTAACTTTAAATTTAAGCTTTAAAAAAATTAAAAATAATATATTTAAAAAGTATTAATAATGTTGAGTATACATTAACTAAAAACTTGCAATACTTGTTATTAGAAAAAAAAAATCATAACCTTGTATCCTGAAAATTATTGCTATTGATTTGTTAAATGAAATAAATGAAATGATTACGAATCGTTTAGAAAATATATTATAATCCTTGCTAATCACTTACTATTAATTAATTATGTACCTTTAGGATGTGTTAATTAATAAATAGTAAATTCTTTCTTGTAAAAACCTCTCAAATTTGAGTTTTCGCTATATTAATTATGAAGTAATAATAAATTTATTATCAGTATAAGGTGAATTTCCTAAATGATATTCGCCCCGGATCATGTGATATTATATTTAATAATGTGTTATTATAATATCACATGATCGGTGTGTTAACCAACCGTTATAGTTAAAATAAATTATCTGATTCTATAACGATAATATTTATTGGAATTGTTTGTAAGGACTCAGGCCATTTTATGATGTACGAATCATGCGATAAATAGTTCTTGTAACACGGTAAATAACAAATAATGTTTGTTCGGAAAAGTAAATGCCCACCACTAATGATGTTGGAAAAAAATTTAATCTAATATTTTGTAAATCATTTTACGAGAAACGTTATACGAAAAATAATTTATTAAATCGTTAATTCTTTGTTTTGCATAACCAAATTTTTTTTTTTTTTACACTTATTGTCATTTTTACGGGGAGTTTTGTTTCCTATCAATTGATTCATGCAATTTTCTATACTCGGCTTCTTTTTCTAGAGCCTTCTTTGGTGTTTCGTTCTTAACCCTTTTTATTTCTTCAATTTCCTCTTCAACTGACCTGTTAATGGATCGATGCGTTCTTTTATTCGGTGTTATGTCATGTTCTCTTAGATATGTAAATAAAATCTTTTTTTTTTAAAAAAAAATAAGAATATAGTTCAACATAAATTATTATATATAATTTTTTACGAGAAGGTTACTTGTACCTTTTCAGCTGAAGTGGGCTCAATTTTCAAATCTTTGAAGGTAAGAATATTTGGATCATCTGAAACAATGTTATCCTTACGAAGGAGTTTGACTTGATCACGTGTAAGAGTGAATAAATTTGGTGGTAACTTTTCAAGAAAGAATCCTTGAATCATACCCATTGTCCAAGGTAAGGAAATGATTGGACGTCTTACCCCTGCTTGGTCAAGTGTCAATTGCATAATTTCTCTATACGTGTACACTATGCGAAATAATATAGTCGAACATAAATAAATAAAACTGCAGGGATGACATGAGCATTAGATTCATTACCGTCAGGACCTCCAAGTTCGAACGTTTTACCGTGAAACTTCGGATCCGAACTTGATTTGACTATTGCATTGGCTATGTCCCAAACGTAAACCGGTTGAAATTTTGTTTTTCCTCCACCAAAAACCGGCATGAATGGCAAAACTTTCGTTATTCTCGCGAATCTCTAAAAAGTGAAAAAAGATCTCATTTATAAAGATTTTATCAATCATTTCATCAATGATACCCACGTTAAAAAAATCATCCTCTGGACCAAATACTATACTTGGACGCAAAATGATTGCATTGGGACAAATTTCGCGCACGGCAATCTCACCTAGGGCTGAAATCGTGTTACACCAATAAACCAATCAAATTCCCACCTCTCTTTGAAAAAAAAAAGTAAAAAATTAATAGACAAAGCTTTACCTTTTGTTCTCGCATATGGAATGTCACTATTTGGAACAGCTCCAATGGCACTAACTTGAACCAATTGTGCGTTATTTTCTTTAGCAGCAATAGCAACATTGCGTGATCCAAAATGGTGAACGTTTTCAAAAGTATAAGTTGGAGGACGTTCGTGCATAATACCAACAAGGTTTACGATAACATTCGCCCCTTCACACGTTTTTAAAACATCCGATCGAGAAGTTATGTCACTTGAAACAGGAGGTAATATTTGATTTCCTATAATGTACCGTTAAGATTTTTCAAAACAAAAGAAAAAAAAAAGGTAATTTTTTTTAAAAGTGAAATTCTTTCTGTTTACCTAGCAATTGAAGTTCATTGACAACTCTAGGATTTCTTGCACCCAACTCAATAGAAGTACTAGCGTCTTGAATAAAGGCTTTAGCAGCGTATTTGCCTGATATTGTAATAGAATGCAATTAATATAAATCAACATGATTCAGGTAAATATTTCGCAATTACCAATAAACCCGGATCCTCCAATGATCACAACTTTTTTTACTTTAGAATCTGTGACAAAGCCTCGAATGCATATTCTGCTTGACATGCTCAACATTTTTTTTTTTAATCATGTGTAAAAAAAGATCACTATAAAAAAATAAAAAAAGCAATAATTTAAATACATTTTTGTTTACGAATGGTGTCACACAGACCACCAAACTAAATTTGATTTGAATGAAGGACATTGTCACATGATATGCTTTGAATTGTCAAAAAAGTATCACCGATATTAGAAAATGAAATATACAACCCATTATAGTCGCTAATTGAGGCAAAAAAATACAAAACTATATAAACATTAAACGCATTCGATACCTACTGTATATGATACCACCGTGTATGAGCTTTGATTTTTTATTAAAATTAGAAAAACACAAGATTGTCCCGTCCACGCGGTAAGAATAAATTTTCTTTATTCGCAATTTTAAAGAAAGATTAAAATTATTTTTTTTTCAAAGGGATCTTCAAAATATTTTCGTTTAACCCGAAAAATTTGAATTATTAAACAAAGAATTTTCCCCGACAAGAAACTTTATGTTGGGCGACATTCAATATTTTATATAATCGAAGAATGTTTATAATTTATTACTGCAGTATTACGTTTGAATACTTTCATTGAATGTTTTTTATTTGTTACATTTTACATTCCTTCTTCGATTTAACATTTTTATTCGGTGTGATGAACATTCTTTAGTTATTTTAAGGATCAA
This sequence comes from Funneliformis geosporum, assembly GCA_946474995.1. Lineage (NCBI taxonomy): Eukaryota > Fungi > Glomeromycota > Glomeromycetes > Glomerales > Glomeraceae > Funneliformis > Funneliformis geosporum. The sequence goes on from CAMKVN010001795.1 coordinate 4,236, forward strand.
AATCCGACAATGTGTCACATGAAAAAAAAAAAAAACTTAACTTGCAATTTCATACTATATACCATAGATACCATATATATAACTATCCATCTAGACTAGATTTAACCTTTTTATTATAAAAAGAAAATTTTTTACTTCCAAAAATCTGACAAATTCAATATTTTTTATTTTTATTTTTTGTTTTTTTAAAAAAAATTAGGAGATTTTTACTATTTCTATTTTTTTTCTCTCAATAAATTATCTAAATATTTCTTTTGTCTAAAACCGTCGTTAAATAAACTTCTTTTCAAGAATTTACAAAATTAGTTTACTTCGTTAAATTTATTTTTAATTTTTCAAACAAACACAAAACAGAACGAATTTCTTTTATTTATCCACTGGGCGGGTTTTTAACGTTCAACTACTTGCAACAAAAAAACAAAAAAAAAACAAAAATAATAATATTTACAAAAAAAAAAAAAAACCCTTATCATAAGAATGAATTCACCTACAAGCTCAGTCAATAGCTCTTGTATCAGTCTTGAAAAGAATAAAAAAGGGCCACGACAAAGCTCATATTTAAAATCTCATAAAAATTTATCATTTTCTTTCGTTGAAGGTTTAGATACTTTTCAACAAGGATACCTTGGGGATAATGATACCTTCCTTGTTGGAACATTAAATTTAAATTATCAAAAACCATGTCATGTTAAAAGTATTTATTTAAATTTCAAAGGGACTGAAAAAACCACATGGCAACGATCACAAGCAAGGTCAAAATCCATTTATACGGGAGAATACCCCTTGGTCGATCAATCGAATAAGATATGGGAAGCTTTCAACGATACCGAAGAAATCACAACACTTGATATTCCTTTCAAAATTCAAATTCCTTATAACCTTCCAGAGACAATCACAACTGAAATTGGAACGATTCATTATCAGCTTCGCGCTACAATTAACACAAAATCCTTGATTGGAACGGCACAACAATTAATAAAAGTAAAGTGTCCTATCAAAAGGACTATCATATTGGATAATCAACAATCACCGCCATACAAAATATTGGGAGAAGTTCCCAATGGTATTGATTACACTTTCATCTTACCGCCAAACAAAAGTTTTAATTTAGGCACTTATGTATCAATTCCAATGAGAATGAAATTTTTGCAAGCCAATGTCGGTATTGAAAGGATCGAGGTTATTCTAAGAACTTCAATGAATTTTCATTCCTCGTCACAAGGAGAATCAAAACACGTGGATCAACAGATCGTGGGAATGATAGTTCCACGTTCCGAATTACAATATTATCAAGGTGAATGCACGTACACCATCAATCTATTTGTACCAAAGAATGTTCAACCAACATATCAAGGTAGATTCATATCAATAGTTCATTTCCTTAACATCAAATTCTATTTATATGGATTCGACGAGAGTTATGATGTTGAAGAAAACGTTAGAATAGCTCACATACTTGAAAATCATCCCATCAATTCTTCATCGCATGTACCAATCTCACCTCAAGCCACAACATCAATTCCACCAGAACATATATCAACTCCATCCCCAATACATCATACGCATTCACAATATTCCAAACTTTCCCAACAAAGTTTCGATCAAGTGAATCGTGGTTTCGAAACTTTTAATAATAATCCTTTGCAGATATCATTGAATCATCCCAGGAATTTATTTGATAAACCTTTTGATGGTTATAATGCTATACCACAATCATTAAATTTTAACCTTTCCCCATATGACATCCAGAGACTTGACAAGGGACTCTATCGACCAGATCATCCTTCTATGTCATCTGGAACTTCAGTCTCGTCATATGCTTCATATGATACAACTAATTCATCAATAAGTGGTGAAATAACGAATGATCAAACTATTTATCCAACTCAATTGTCTCCGCCACCTTATCGACAACCATTAAATGATCCAAAATAAATTCTTATCTTTTCTTTAACATATACATATAATTATTTAATTCTGTTAATTTGTAACAATTATTTTTTTTATCATTATACTATAAAATTTGTTATTATATATTTTAAGGTATATTATATTTTTTTTTGATTAAATTTGATTTCATTCAAATGTATCACATAACAAATTTAGACCATTTTGTGACAGGCGCACAAAATTTTATAGAATATTCTTTGTGTTATATGTTTGCCAAAAAACAATACGCATTTTGAAGATATTAGTGATATTCGTGGTCAAACAATTACACATGACAAATATCAAAATAACCAATCATTATTTTGTGTTCTGAACAAACAGTGGGGTTCAATACCAGTTTAATATGGTCATTTATTCCGATTGTCTCATTTTTTTTATTTGTCAAGTTTATATGTAGAGAATTCTATTACGAGTGCATAAATGGGGAGTTTCTTCAATATTATTTACATAATTCATAGTAAGATTGACCATGTACCAAAATAAAAAATCAAAATGGATTACGGAATCCGAAATCTCGTATTATCAAAGTTGCTTCTTTCCGATATCAACCTATCTTTCAAATTGAAACTTGTTCAGAAATGACCAACCTAACGTAATCAAAACAAAGCTTCAAATCACGTTACGGATATGGGATTTCGTGTCTCGTTAATCAAATTTTCAATCGACTATACGCAGCAAATAAGTTCAGGGGTAAATTTGTAATTTATATGGTCACAAAATATAAATCTACGTTCTCTTTGCAGCAGTAGCAATTCAAAGTTGGATGGGTTACCTTTATTTTTCCCGAACAAATGTGACCGGAGGAAGAAAAATGTGAAAGAGATTCTACTTGCGGTAAAGGGACTATTCCAAAAGTAAATAATGACGACAAAACCATACGTAAATTCGAGATCGCCAGGCGTTGCAGGGAAGATCTCCATGGGAAGAGGTACGAAAATTTCATGTCCACTCATTGCGTTCATGTCTAGAGAAAATAATCTATTTTATTTCTTAATCTCTGGCTTCGAATGTAATTGAGAAGATGAATAATTGCCTTCTATAGAAGAAAATCATGTATTTTTTTTCTTCCGCAGATCAAAGATCAAGGAGGGGCTTTCTTGGCATCATACGATAAAGCGAATCACTCATCTCTTTATCTTTTTCCCAGCAATATATAAAGCATGCAGGAACTCGTGGAAGTTCAGCTTCTTGCGAATTGTTTTTTTTCGCTTAGCTTTAGCATTATTTTTATTCGAACCCAAGCAAATTATGTCTTCTTCTACCTCTATTTCTTATCCGGTGTTAGTTAAAATATTTCGGAGACATAATACTGAAAGGCTAATCAAATTTTACGAGATGAAGAAAAGTTTAAGAGACATACCTTTTGACGAGATCTTTTTTGAAAAACTTCGTGAAGAAAAAATCACCGGTCATTATTTCTCAAGTTAACCAGACAAGAATTCAGAGAATTTGAATGAAAATAAATGAAAATAAGAATAACACCTGCATTGGAGCTCGAGGAGTTTGTTAAAAATTTAGGTAAGTATAATATCTACACTCTTTTTCTGCAACGATATAATTATCTAAATATCCGATGTACCACTAGTCCAACCTCGATCACCAGAAGAAGAAAACCCTTCTGAAGTTACTGACGTCCTTGATAATGTAAAATAATAAAATAAGTTAGTTTATAGGAAGGGGGTGAATTTTTGGAATCGTTTTACCTGACAAATTTTTTCGCATGATATGGGGTTGAGGGAATGTGGAGGATCGTATGCTTTGTAATAATAGTGTCTTAACATTTACCCTTCGATCTTTCGATCATCAGGGGAAGTTGATTACATTTTTTTTCGGGAATTTTTTTTCGTAGATATATTAACTTCCCTCCCGAAATCTTTGATTGGGGGGTGCTCAGCCTGTAAGGTGCCTCCGGCAAAATAATAATATAAAAATCAGTTATGGAATAATAATTTTTTTCTTCGAATTTTTTTTTTGCGTGTTACGTCACGCATGATCAAACACCTGATTTTCTTGATACGCGTTCACGTGAAATGATCAATCGTTTTTTTTTGATGCGCGTCCTTTTTTAATAATAAAATAAACTCCGCAAATTATATAATACTATTTCGTTCCATAATTAAATCTTTGCGTAAAAATTCCAACTCCTCTCTCTAATCGTTAACTTCTTTATTAAAGACTTTGATATTTCCTCTGTAGAATTCTAAAATTTTCATTCTATTAATCCAGTCAACAACTGCCAGAGAAGCTTTGGTTGCAGCCATTCATGAATTTGACCTTGGCACTTCCTTAATTCAGTTAAAAACTGCTATAAAAGCAATATATTTTAAATATGCCTAATGTTGCAACTATTCCAGAATTTTGACCTTGGCATTTCCTTAATTCAGTCACCAACTGCCAGAGAAGCTATATATTTAGAAAACCCACTAAAAACCATTTCCGAAAGGCTAACCTTAATGTATTCCTAAAAAAGTAAAGAAAAAATAAAGAAATCAGTTAGAAAACCCACTAAAATCACTCTGATTTACTTACCTTAATGTATTCATTCCTAAAGAAAGTAAAGAAAAATGAAAAAAAAGGTTAAAACCCATCCAAAAGACCTTCCAAAAGGCTTACTTTAGATTTGAAAAGAGAATTTTCCTAAAAAAATCAAAGAAAAACAAAGAAAAAGGGTTAAAAACATCCAAAAATCACTTCTGAAAGGCTTATCTTAGTTTCAAAAAGAGAAATTTCCTAAAAAACAAAGAAAAATAAAGAAAAAAGAGTTAAAACCCATTTAAAAGTCACTTTGATTTGCTTACCTTAATTCCTAAAATAAGAATTTCCTAAAAAAATAAGAAAAAAAAAGGAAAAAGTTAAATTTCTACCCAAAAATAGCTTTATTATAAAAAAATAAAAAAATATTTATTCAAAATATTTTGAAAGTTTATCAGTTTTATATTATAAATTGAACTAAAATTTTGATTAATCTGAAATTTAGATATTATTTTTTACTTATCATAAATGTTTCAAATGGATGATTTTGTATTATTTGATTGAAACAAACAATATAGAAAACCTTTTAAAAGGAATAATAATTTGATTGTTCCTTGAGAATGATAATAAAAATAGTTCAAAAGGAATAATAATTTGATTGTTTTTTAAGAATAATATAGAAAATTGTTTGAAAGAAATGATAGTTTGATTGTTTTTTAAAAATAATAACAAAAATCATTCTAAAGGAATAATTATATCATTTCAAAAAAATGATAAAAAAAAATTTATTTTTCAAAACGATGAAGTATCGTTCTGAAAGAATAATAACAAAAATTGTTTCTTAAGAATAATGAAAAATGATGATGAATCATTCTATCAGAATGATAATGACATTATTCTAAAAAAAATGATAAAAAAATCTTTCTAAAAGAATAATAATGTATTATTCTAATAGAATGATAAAAAAAATCATTCTTTTAGAATGATAATGAATTATTTTTTAAGAATAATAAAAAAAATGTTCTTTTAGAACGATAATGACATCATTCTAAAAAAATGATAAAAATACTTTTTTTTGAAATGATAATGAATTGTTTCAAAAGAACAATGAAAAAAATATTCTTTTAAAAACATTAATGTATTGTTCAAAAAAAATAATAAAAAAATCTCATTTTTTCAGAATAATGATACATCATTTTTTTGTGAATGATTTTTATCGTTTCTTTGAAAATAATAGTTTATTTCTTTAAAAACAATTTTTATTATCTTTTTGGAAACAATAGTTTATTTCTTTTGAAATAATTTCTATCATCTTTTTTAGAATGATTGTATCATTCCTTTAGGAATGAATGTATTGTTTCTTTGAGATGATTCTTTTATCTCCTTAAAATGAATATATCATTCCTTTTAAGATGATTTCTATAGTCTTTTTAAGAATGATTATAAATTGATTTAACTGATTTTGATCAGTAAGATACAATCGATTTGTTACTAAATCTTGAATTTAACTGAAATTTTGCTGAATATTATAACTGAAAGGCATTAGTACTGAAATAATGCTAAATTATGTGTGGTGTGATAAATTACTATCGATTTTTGTAATTCAAGCCAAATTTTTGCCAACTCACATGACCAAATCAACTGAATGTTTGATGAAAAATTTTAATGCTAAAATAATGCTAAATTATGTATAATATAACAAATTACTATTGATTTTTATAACTTAAGCTGATTTTTTTCTGAATCACATGACTGAACTAGCTGAATGTTTATCAAAAGGTATCAGTATCTAAATAATGCTAAATTATGTGTGGTGTGATAAATTACTATTGATTTTTGTAAATCAAGCTAAAATTTTGCCAAATCATATGACTGATCAGCTGAATATTTTCCAAAAGGTATTAATACTAAAAAAATGATTTCAACTAATACATCATAAAAAAAACTATATAATTCAATATAAATAGACAGATTCAATAAGCTAAATATCATTGATTTTAAATCAGCCAATATTAAGATAATTATAATTAATTATTAGCTGAAATTATAATTCAATAATTCTCTTTAAATAATGGGATTCAGATTTTTGAAATATGATTAAAACTATTATGAGATTATAAAATTATAAAATATTGTCAATGTTAAAAATTGACCTTATTGTGCAAATCATCAGTAACTAATGAAATAATGATATAATAAGCCTGATAAATACTGTGTCAAATAATCTACAAAATTATGAATTTTTCTAATTCTTAGGATCCATAAAATTCTTAGAATTCTTATGATTCTTAGGATTTACTGAATTTATATAATTATCAGAATTCATTAGATTTTCCTAATTTTCAATATTTCTATTATTTTTATTATTATTATTATTTCTATTATAATTTAATTATTATCTCTGTTATTTTTATTATTATCATTATATTAGTACTTGTAGTTATAAATTTAGTTAGTTTATAGCATAGCAACTAGTTAGTCATAGCAAATTAATTTTTTATAAATAGAATAACTTTTTACTTAAATTGTAAAATAACTCTCTTGTAAGTTCTTAAACAATTATGAGTTTCAAGTAATAAATAAAGGAATCAACTTTAAAATATACTGTATATTGCAGGCTATAGTATCCTCCCATGTATTGTATCCCCCTTTTTTTACCCTAAAAAAATTACATTTTCTATTATTTTTATTATTTAGAAATCTAATTTTAACCAGAAATTATGCATTAAACAATTTTCTGATTGTTATACAAGCCTTTAACACATTCTATTTCTGTATTTAATAAATATTATAGACTTAGTAGTATAAGGTCAATCATCCAAAATTTGCAAGATACTGGTATTATGACTCGCAATATACAGTAATTACTTTTCACTTCTATGTGTTTATTATCTAGGATTTGATTGTAAACTTTTATACTAACTTGCTTTTGAGTTTGTCACTTAGAATAAATAAATTCTTTATATTTCTCCTAAGTTTCTAAACCTTTAAGTTTGTAAAATCAAGTGAATTACAAGGCATTTTGGATATTATAAGACATGAGATTTCCTAAAGTTGTAAAGTCTGATGATAAGAAACTTATTTGCTACAATAAAGTGAAATATGTGTGAAAAGAGAATTATTCTTAGTAATAACGTTAAAATTATTATAAAATTAAAAAGAATCAATACTCAGACACTCTGTTTAATAGTTATAGTTCATAAGAATTACATATTAATATTTAATAATAATGATAATATTCTCTTTTTCTAATTGACATAATAATAATCTATGAGTATCCTATATGAATTTGTTTAAAAGTTTATTTAATTATTAGAGATTACATCATCGATAATATCTCATAAAGAAACACAAAGTTTTTTTTATCAGATTCTTCATATATTATTTATCATTATCTGCTTTGTCAATATCTTTTCGATCTTTCCTTAAGTGAACTAAATTTATTTTGAATATATGACAATATACTGGAAAAATTGTCAAAAACTTCCAGTTAGTTAAGGTTGCTACTATCATTAAACAGCAATAACATTTCTATAAACAGACTTTTCAGACATTTGTCTATAATAAATAACCTTTCTATACTTTTAACTAAGCTCTTCAATTAATTATTCAGATATATGACAAGACTTCTGCTTTTTTTTTATCCTTTCACTCAAACCTAAACCTATCCAAATATATTGATATTTTCATTATATCTTAACTCTAAAATCCATTTAGAATAACTAAAACATTAAAAACTATAACTTTTTTAAAAGTTTTTAATCTGAATCTTTATATGAAAATGAGGATGATAATTCTATATATGATGAGAATTATAAACCATATGATACTATTATAGCTAATATTACTTCTAGTGATAGGAAAACTACTAATCTAATATTAAATTTTGACTTTTCTTATAGAAATTCTGAATCAGAACAGTTAAATCTATCTTCTTCTAAATCAGAACTAAGGTTGCTTATCTAAACTCATTTTAGATTTAGCTAAATGTCTAAACCTTTAGTTTTGCTAAATTTTTTACTAAGTGTTTATTTAATTAATATAGTTTCATTATTTTTATATGCTTTAATATAGTTTTATCTTTTTCTAAATTTCGCAGATTTTTTAATAAAGTTTTAATATAATTTAACCAAGTTTTACTTTTACCATTTAGACATCTATCTGAACCCTGAATTTTGTCTAGCAATCTTTATCAGCATAATTAAATTTACCTCCTTCTAAATCAAGAAATAAGAATTTAATATCTTATTATAAGGATATTAGTTTTTTTTGTCTCTCTTAATTCAAATTGAATAAATCATAAAGTTCTGTTAAAAATGAAAATTTGAATCAAAAAAGTTAGATAAAAAGAAAAGAAAACATTATTTTTCTTTTTATTATAGCTCCTTCTTCTCATCTAGTTAAATTCTGAATATAATAGTTTTGATCCTAGTAGATCAAAGGATAATTCTTTGATCCTAATAATACTTATACCTAAAATGATAAGACCTTTTTCAAATAATGTGAGGACTCCAAACTATCTTAAAATTTATTAGTTTTAATAGAATAATAAGAAGCAAAATTTTATATTTTGATAATATAATCATCTTCTCAATTACTTTCGATAAATATCTGTAGCATTTACAATTGATTATTTAAAACATAGTGTAGGATTGTTAAATCTGTATCATATCTGTATATTTTCTGTCTGTCATATTATATATTGCATTCAATTAAATTTCATAATCAGTTATATCACAATTTTTGTTTTGACATATTTGATATGTGTAATTATAGATGTTGTGTAATAATATCAAGTATGCTATTTTAATGCATTTATTTTTAATAATAATAAATTTATTTATTTAACAATAGTGATAGATTCTTTAATAATAGATTTTTATAACAAATTGTATTTTTGTTAAAACTAATAAAATAAAGATAAAAAGTTGAAATTTAACTTTTGAATTTTCTTATATATTTTTTATATATTAAAGTATTTCTACAATATGTTCAATTAATTCTAATACAAACTGCTAATTCATTTTCATTAATATTGATCACTTTTAAAAATCACAAAATATAAATAAATAACTAACTATTTTATAAAATATTGTGAAAATGAAAATTTAGAGTAATAACCAACTTTAAAATTATCATATATATGACAGAAAGTGTAAATATTTAAAAGAACTGTAAATTATATTATAAAAGAAAGAAGATTATGTTTAAGAAATATTAATAAGAATCTGAATCAATAGTAAGATGAATCTTGGACCTAAGATATTGATGAATAGTATCTTTTAGAATTAAATCAAAAGTTCCTATAAGATTTTCACTAAGATAAACAAATTAGCGAATAAATATTATTCTGTATATAATGAATGCTTTTCTTCTATTAATATTGATAAGAAGATTATTATTGCTACTATTCTGATAAAAATCCAGTTAAAAGTTTTCTGCAGTGAATAGCATTTATTGTTAAAAAAACAATAAATTTTTATCCTAAAAGTTAAGATAGCATTTATTGTTAAAAAATAAGTTTACTTATTTTTTTTAATAATAATCTGTCCTAAAAATCAAAGGTAATATTTATTGTAAAAAAAATAATAAATTTTCATTTTAAACTTCAAAAGCATATTATTATTAAAAAATCAAAATTATATATTTTTTTATAATAAAATACTGTTTTGAATATCAAAGATGCATTATTATTAAAAAGCAATAATAATAATATTTTTTTACAATAAAGTATTATTCTAAATATTAAAAATATATTATTATTTAATAATATATTTTTAAATAGTAAAATATCACTTTGAACATTAGAAACAGATTATTATTTAAAAAATAATAGTAATATTATTTTATAAATATAATCAGATTTTATAGGTTATATTATTGCTAATAAAATTTCAAAAAATTTTTTTAATCTGTCAGATTTAGATTTAAATTTAAATTTGTTAAATTCAGATTGAATTCAGATTTAGATTTAACTGATTTATCAAATTCAGATTCAAATCAAATCAGATTTAGATTTTTTTAGATTTAAATTAAATCAGGTTTTACCTAAATCTGATCCAATTTGATTTATATAAAGCACTATTTTTACTACAAAAACCTATATATTTTATTAAAAAATATGAATAAAAAAAGAAAATGTATAAATAATTTATTACAATTTTAAAATTTTATTTTTATTTTATATTAATATTATTATTTTATCTTAAAATGTTTTTAGAAAACTTTTTTTATTTAATTATGATTATAATTTTTTAACATTAAAATCTATTTATCAATATAGTGTATTAAAGGTTACTAAATAATATAAAAAAAAAATTAAAAATATTATGTTTATATATAAAGGAGAAATATTTAATAAAATAAGGTTAATTATTATACTTCAGCCATTTAAAATATAAATTTAATAAGTAAAGTTAATTATTAATTTTATTTTTATTTAAATAAAATAATATTTTTAATATTTTAATTATATAATATTATAAATCTAGATTATTTAATTATTTAACAATTATATTAAAAATATTATATATAAATATATGATTTATATTTAAAGATAAAACTGTATTTAGTTTTAAAATTTTAACTAGTTACAATTTGAGTTATAACACTTTAAGTTATAACTATTGATGAATTTTTATATTTAAATAAATTTTACAAAGAATTAAACTAATTGCAATTTAAGTTGTAATTTATTGAGTTACAACTTCTTAATTATAGTATCATCTTTGCTTATATTATTAAGTATTTAGTTATTTGTTATTTATAAATTTTATAAATACTAAAAATACTAAGTTTAATATAAACAATGTTTTTATGTATTCATTATTAACTTTATCAATTATTTTATAAAATATTTTAGTAATTATGATTTTTTTTAAAAAAAATAAATTCAGTTATAATATTTAGTAATTTCTTTAATTTATTATATAATTTTTATTTATATAGAACTAGCATAAGAAATATTTATTATAGTATATACTTATAAAACAAAAAAAGATAAATAATCAAAATACTTTAATAAGATTAAATAATTTTAGTTTAATTAATTTTATAATTTTATTAAAAAATATAAATATTCTTAAATTAAATATTAAAAACTAATTTAAATTTATATATAAATTTTATATATAATTATTTTTAAAATACTAATATATTATATTTTTATTAGTATTTTACAATTAATAAAATTATAATAATTTTTTAAGTTAAAATTAAATATAATAATTTAATAGCATATAGAATTATTAAAAAATAAATTTGATTTCGTTAATTATTTAAAAGATATTATAAAATCTACAAAAAGTTAAATTACCAACTTTTTAAATAAAGTAAATATAGTAAGACTTCTTTAAATACATTCTTCCTAAATGCATACATAATATTTTTTCTATAAATATACATTTCATACAGTTTTAAGTATATAAAGATTATAAAAAATTATCTTTTTAAATGTATAATCTTTTTAAATATATATTTTTCAAATTTTCATTATAGTCTAAAGAGGAATGCATTTAGAAAGATCTTACTATCCCTTAGATTGTAGAGCAGGAAAATTTGCCTGCGAAGTTAAAAAAAAGTGTTAATTTCTTAATAAAATATTAAATATAAATTTTATTAATATCATTATTATATAAAAAAATATAGTTTAATATATATTTTATTAACTTTATTAATAAAGATTTTAAGTTTTTTAAAAGATTTTTAAAATAA
>CAMKVN010001796.1:0-16369 GCA_946474995.1 Funneliformis geosporum
GATTTGATTTGATTCGATCAAATATTTGATTCGATTTGATTTGATTCGATTTGATTCGAAAAATCAAATCAAATTCAAATCAATCAAATATTTGATTCGATTCGATTTTGCGGAACCCTAATAATTGCAAAAAATGTTTATAATTTAAAATTTAACTTTTTGATTATAATAATTACAAAGTAATTATACAAATAATTTTATTAGAATATAAAAAGAAAGTATATTAAATAAAATTAAAGATGTTTTTTTTTTAAGATACTGCAACTTCGATCGATTACCTTTGCACTTAAACCTAATTACTGAAGTATACCAGTTACCATTAATAGCACTATACTGGTCAATCAATCTCAGGTATTTTTTTATTTTTCAAGTTATCTATCATGTCAAGCACATCCTCTTCAATGTATTCATCTAAGCATAACATTCTAATCTGGCAACTCAAACTGATTGTTGTAATCTGAATTAGGTATTTAGCATCAAAGTTACTGTCAAATTTGGATAGAGAGATCATCTCAGTTATAGTGAATGTCATCACTATTCTTACTAATGATCTAGTGAACTATAGCAAGGATCTAATTACCTGATTTGGCTTAATTACAACTATATAGAGAGCTACAGGATTCATAAAATAGTACCACAAGATTTGCTCAAACGGTAGTCTCCAGTTGCATATATAGACTATATCAACCAAATGACTTTGATACCCATAATGTCAAACAATTCAGAAATCAAACCTGAACTCTAATCCTAGTAATAGCTCAATTAAATGATATTGTGGGTATGCAATACAATTTATTATCATAGCTGATCTAATCTACTAAGTTTTGATCAATCACTTTCTTAATTTATATACAATCTTATGATCATATATAAAAATAAGGGTTTCTGCCAGGTAAGATGTAAGATTGTATCCATTATAAACCAATCAGCAAAGACTAAGTTTCTATCGATCCAAAGCTTTATTTGCATCTACATGTTCTAACACTGTGCAGTATTTAGGTATGATCAACATTGATCAATAGATCAATCAACCAGATTTGTATACATATTAGTACATATATCTATTATTTCAGCTACATATAAAATTCTTATAAAAATCATCTAGTTTTATGTATTGGCTGATACTGAACTGATGGCCTATTGCTGTATAATAAAATTTTAGCTTAATAGGAGACTTACGGTTTAACTACTGAATCAGGAACACCGATTCCTAATTAAATATGTTTTAAAAAAAATAGATCAAAAAATTTTTTTTTAAATATTTTATTTTATTTAATTTGATTGATTAACCTGAATTTTATCAAGTCAGATCATAAGCTTAACTTGACCTGATGTTAACCTAAAAATTTATCTACTTAACTTGGATTTTCCAGGTTAAGTCAGATCAGGTTACAAGCTAACCTGACTTGATTCAAAACTTTAACCTGATCATAAAGTTTCTGGCTAAGGTTGCTTGTCTAAACTTATTTTGAATTTAGCTAAATGTTTAAACCTTTAATTTTGCTAAATTTTACTAAGTGTTTGATATGTTTTGTCATTTTTATAAGCTTTGATATAGTTTACCTTTTTCTGAATTTTGCAGATTTTTAATAAGATTTTAATATAATTTAACCAAGTTTTGCTTTTATCATTTAGACATTTGTCTAAACTCTTGATTTCACCTAGCAAACTTATTCCGAAACCTTCTAAAATATCAAATGAAATGTTAAAAACTTGATCTAAAATAAACAAATTTTTATATATTATTATTTGTACTTATTTTATTAGTTCATACTTCTCTCTTTAAATATGATTTACTACAATATCTTTTATTAGTTTTATTTTTTACTTAACCAGCCAACCCTTTCTTATGTATTACTTCATAAAAAAATATAATAAAAAATTCATTTAATTTTAAAAAATATATATGTGTTTATTTTGCAAATGATATGATTAGTGTTCTGCATAGATCGAATCAGATTAGATTTGAGCTAAATCTGAATTTGATGAACTCAAATCTGAATTCAATCTGAATCTGATGGATCAGATCAAATTTAAATCTGAATCTGAATAAATCTGAAGAATTCAAATTCGTATTTGATATGAATTTGATAAATCTAAATCTAATTCAAATCTAATGAATCCAGATCTGAAATTGATAATTCCAAATCTAAAATCAAAAAAATGTTAAAGAAAAACTTATTTCATTTCTAAAAATACCCAAAAATATTTCTATTTAATGTATTTATTTTAAAAAAGACCAAATGTTTCTCATTATTAAAAAGCTATATTTTTCAGTTCTAATAAAAAAACCTGAAAAATTTCTCATTTTTTAAAAAGAAATGTAATTTAATTCTAAAAAAGACCCAAAAATTTTCTCTTTTTTAAAGAGAAATATAATTCAGATCTAAGAAAACCTGAAAAATTTTTCTTTTTTGTAATTCATCTAAAAAAGATCTGAAAAGGTTTTTTTATAAAGAGAAGCATAATTCAAATCTAAAAAAAAACCTGAAAAGTTTCTTTTTTTTAAAGAGAAGTATAATTTAGATCTAAAAAAGATTTGAAAAGTTTCTCTTTTTAAAAAGAAGCATAATTCATATTTAAAAAAGACTTAAAAAGTTTTCTTTTTTAAAGAAAAGTGTAATTCAGATCTTAAAAAGACCCAAAAAGGTTCTTTTTATTAAAGAAAAATATTTCAGTTTTAATTTTAGTTTTTAGATCTTTATCAAATCTGAGAATCCAATTTGAATTTGATAGATCAAATCCAAATCTGAATCTGATGGATTGTATCAAATCCAAATTTGAATCTGATCTGAATCTGATGAATTAAATTAAATCTGAATCTGAATCTGAATCTTATTTGAATCCAATAAATCTAATTCAATCTGATTCATTAAATTGGAATAGAATTTAGATCAAATCAGATTTTTTGTAGAATATTAGATATGATACTTTTATTACATTTACTTTTGAAAAATTACAATACTATAATATGTAAATTTATTATTTGCTTATATTTTTTCATACATGTTATTCTATAATATACAGTTTTAAAAATAGCTAGTTTATGAATTTAATTAAAAAGATCTAATTCTATTCTTCTAAATAGTTCATAAGTAATAGTGAAATTTATTATTAAAGCTTCTCATAATCTGAGCTAGCTTACAAGCTTTTAAAGTTAGTTTACTAAAGCTTAGCTTAGGCTGCTATAAAATAACTCACAAGCCAATTAAGTTAGCTTATGTCACAGTTTAGCTCATTAGCTTAGATTTTTCATAAAAATCAACTTCAAAGAAAAATGTTAATAGTAATGTTTTCTTTGAAGTAAAACAATTCTAATAATATTTTCTCAAAGAATAATACTTTTGAAGCATTTATTTTGAAGTGAAACACTTCTGATGTCTATTTTAAATAAAAATGCTTTTGAAATACTTTTTAAAATAAATAACGCTTCCAGAATATTACATTTAAATTAATGCTTAAGAAGTATTATTTTAAATAATAATATTTTCAGATCATTAATTTTAAATAAAAATGTTTTAGAGCATTAATTTATTTAAATAAGTATTTCAAAAGTATTTTTAAAGCAATACTTCCAGAAATATATCACTTCAAAATAAACATTCTAAAAGTAAATTTTTAAAGAAAAATACACTGGTAGCATAACTCTTAAAGAAAGTACATCAGAAGTATAATTCTTAATGAAAAATGCTCTAATAATGTAATTCTTAAAAAAAATACACTAGAAGCATAATTTTTAATAAAAAATACTCTGATAGCATAATTCTTAAAGAAAAATATATCAGAAGCAATATCTAAAAATCAATTTTTTTTTGTAAATTCATAACTAAAAAAAAGGTTTAAATGTAGATTATTAATTTTAGTTGCATGTTACACATCCAAATTTAATCATAAGGTTATACTAATTATAAATTACTTATGACATAATAAAAAAATAAAAAAATAAAAAAATTGTATTTATATTTATTATATTCAAATTTTATTAAATCCAAACTGAAATTTTTACAAATTTATTTATTAAACATGTCTTGAAAACCTTTGCCAAATATCAAATACTTTTTTAAATCAAAATTTTTAAGCTCAGATTCATTCATAATAATCATAAGATGAGAATTTAAAACTTTAAGTTTCATTTAATTGCATTCTTTTATTTTAATAAGATTTTGTTAAGAAAAAACTTTTTTAACATTATTATTTGAAAATAATATAATTAATGAATAATTAATCACTTTGCTTAAATTTAGATAAAGTGTTAAAAATTAAGAACTGGTAAAAATCTGTCTTCATCCATTTATAAAATTAAACTCTTGAGAAAAAAATTGCTTATTTTGATATTTAGAATTTTCATAAAAATCACCTAATATTTAAATTTCATGTTTACCATATATTGCCATTTTATTTGACTTTATTAGAATTTGAGAAAAATCAAAAATTTTCATAGCATTCTGAAAATTGAAGATAAAGATTATTTACTAGTATAACAGCAAATTTTTTAAATACTATTGATAATACATTAGGTTCAATAAGATCATACATATATTTTCACAAATAATTGTCATAAGTTAGTGAAATATAATCTATATCATTAAGATCATTACATTGCTAATAAATTCAGTTGTAATTGAATTAATTGCTACATTTAATTATATATATATATCAGATAATGCAATATAAACTAATTGAAATATTTGTGTTAGATTGCTAAAAGTAAATAAAATATCTGCAAGAAATTTTATTGCTTATATAAATTCTAAATTAATATCTTCACATAATCTTTGAGTCTCTTATCATGTTTGTTACATATATTATTAATTGCATCATCATCAAGTGTATTAATTATTGAAAAAATAATTTGATGTAAATTTGAAATAGCATTAGAAAGTAAAAGCTATCAAATATTAATAATACATAAAACTTATAATTGTAAATCTTCTTTATCTAAAATTTGAAACATCTTTAAATGTTATCACTGTTAATATAATAAACCAAAATAAGCATATATTTCGTTCATAATCTTCAAAATATAAAATATCTTTAGCTGATATCCTTTTTAGCTAAATTTAACTTATGTGCGATAAAATAATAATTAGTTATAAATGGATTTATTTGTTGAAGTTTTGCTGATACTCTATTTTTTTACTTCTAGTATATAAATAAAGTTAAATTAATTAGTACATATTGTTATTGATAGTTAAAATTATATTTAAAATATGATAATACATATATAACATTACATTACATCATCATTACTAAAATGTATTAAATATCTGTATTTAGCATTTTTACAATAAAAAAAAGTATTTAGCTTTTTTATAATAGTATTGGTATCTATATCAATAACTTAATTAATCTTAAATAATAAAGTATAGAAATATTCCCTACTATATATTTACTAATAATTGTATATGTTTATCATATGTTATAGTATTACTTTTACCAATTAATAAACTTCAAGATGATAATTTACAAACTTTATTTAAAACTAATTTTTTAATTATTGTTGCAATAGCATGTAAAAATTCAGCACTTACCATTGGATTTTTATATATATTATAATTTGTTTGATTGCTTGGATTATCAGATTTAATTGAATTTTTTTTTTGAATTAAAAGATGGTGGTAAAAGCATAATTGAAGGTTAATCAAATACTAATTCATTTTTATTTTTTTCTTAAAGATTTACTAATTTAACAAAATTAGAAAATGCATCAATTACAAAATGCTTTTTGACATAAAGATAAACACATTATATTTTTGCATTTTTGCTATAATATCTAACTTATTAACATTTGCTTGAATTGTAAATCCAATCACAAGATTTGTTTAATCTGATAGTTGATTGATATGTCTAAGTGCTACTTTTTGATATCTAAATAATATTTTTTGAAATTTTTTATTCCAATAACAAATATACCTTTAGAATTCTTATTATGATCTGTATACTATATACAATACATTTTTAGTCTATTATTAGAATTAATATGTTGAACAATCTATAGATATACTTATGACTATTTTGGATTCTAGTCTAGCTAAATATGTGCTTTATTTTTTTTAATTACTTTATTTTACATACTTTTTTAGTAGAATTTTTTTATTCTATTGTAAAGTTTCTTTTTGTTTCTGTATAAAAAGTAATATAAAAAATGAACTACTTACTGAAGTTAGATTTTATCCATTAAGTTTTTTAAATAAAAAAACAAAGAAAAAAAACATGAAAAAAAACTAAATAAACATGATTATCAATATATTTGTTATATAAAATAAATCCACATATATTTTGAAAATCTAATATGTGAAATTTATGCATATCAAATTTAACATGTAGAAATATATGGAAATTTCTAAAATTTGTCTGTAGAATTCATATGTGCATATTTAATTTACTAGCAAAAAAAGCAGAAAAAAAGTCACATGTAATCTGTAAGTTCTGCAAGTCAATTTTAGATACTGATTAGATTAAAAAAATGCTTTAGTAGCATAATTTTTAAAGAAAAATACTCTAATAGTATATTTCTTAAAGAAATCACTACAAAAGTGAATTTTTTAAAAGAAAATATTCTGGAAGTGATTTTCTTTATAAAAAATGTTTTGGATGCATTTTTTTCAAGATAATCATTCAAAAATATTTTCTTTTTAAGAGAATTATTTTGGAAACGATTCTTTTTAAGAAAGTTGTTTATCAAAACTTTTAATCTTTCCAAATTTTTTTTGGATTTTTGTCAATAATGTAAGTCATACAAGCTGACTTGTATAACAACTTATCACATTTTGGACTCAAGTCAAACTAACTTATGAGCTAAAATAAATTAACTCAGCTTAAGCCAATAATGAGCTGGCTTATGCAAAGCTTTATTTATTACATTCACACTTTGAAAAAATTAAGGAATTGTGAATGTAGTAGTAAATCTGTTCTAATCCTTCAAAGGTTTTATAGGTAGTGATAAACCAATATCCTGATTTTTTGAAGGTTTTCTAGATAATGGTAAATCAATTGTTTGAATGTTTATATAAATCAAAAGTTTTCTATATGATGATAAATTATAATTCTAATTGTTTCATATAAAATACTATTTGGAAAATAAATTAAGGTAAATATGTAAATTGGAGAATACAATTAGATTTATTGGTCCATAATTGACTTTTTAAAATAAATTAAAATAAAAAGATATGATAAATTTAATTAATTCATGCTTTTTAGTCTGATTCTCAAAGATTTTATCTTTTATGTGATAGTAAAATTTCCAAATTTTATAGAAATACACATATCTATCACTAGAATAAATTATGTGTAATAATAATTAATATTTTACAAAATCACATTTACCGCTTATATTTTTTCTTCATAATATAACAAATCTGAAAGAACAGATAGTTTTTAACATGTATCAACTTTTTTATAATTAAGTCAAATACATCTTCTTTGAACATTACTGTAATCATTTAACACAATATTGTCCAAAGTTTATAAGTAAAATTTCTACCCCACATGACCGGTGACATTTAAAGATCTTCCCCTTAATTTCATTTTTTACTATGTTATTTGGGAACTCATATTTGTCACACATTATTTGTCATCACACTGATTAGGGTTAGTGTAAGTCTATTCACTACAAGTCACATGCCCGTCAAAGAAATTTTTAGTTGAATTTTTACGATAGTTACGAAAGTTAAATATAAAAACCGCATATTAATACCTTGCTCTCTTTGCTCTCTTTGTTCCCCTTATTTTCAAATAGTTGGATTATTAAAAAAACTTGATACTTTTTATATTTTTTGAAGTATATTTTCAATAAATTCTTTGGTTTTTTTAAAAAAAGAAGGGATTTGAATCAAATGTATAGTAATATAATAAAGTCCATTTAATAATTTGCGATCGATTTTAATTTTATATAAATTTTATAGAAAACGAATAATACGGTTAATTAATTAAATAAAAACATGCTTATTTCATAAAGGGTCCTTGCGCTCCCATTAAGGGAGGATATATTCTATTTTTAAAATGGGCAAAAAATCTTTACATGTATTCTTACTTTTAATCATGATTGTGAGATCAAAAAAATAAGTTGTGGAAGATATCTTTAAATTATGATAAGCTTTACTTACTCAACCTTAGCAAGTTCTGATGAAAAAGCACTTTATTCCAAACTGAAAAGATAAAGATAACCAAACAAATTTGATGCGAAGTATGCAGTATATATACAACTATCCGGCACGTGAAGATGCTTAAAAAAATATATGATAATGTCACCATACACGTGAGATGAAAATTTAATATTAAATCCTCTCCGATAGATATATAATTTTTATAAAATCTCTCTTAATATCAGATCGCAAAAATGGGAATACCTAATATCCCTTCTCGTAAACCAGAATTTGATCATAAACAGTGTAGTCATTGTCGTATTCAACTGGAATTTCAGATTCCAAAATCCAAGTCTAATAATACCGTGACCTCTCAAATATCCGTTCGGTGTTATTCCTGTCAAAAAATTTCTACATTCGATACCATTCGAGAAGCAAATAAGACCAATGGAACAACTTCGTGTGATTATAATAATAATAATTCAGGTAGTTCGAAAAAACCAAGACGACAATACGGAACAGGTATGAAATCATAAATAAGATCTTTCAATTTTCTTTAAATAATATATGTTATATTTATTTATTGATTACCTAGCACAAGAACCTTTGGAAACTGAACTTTATGATATACTTGGAGTTTCTCCAACAGCTTCAAGTAGTGAAATTAAGAAACAATATTATAAACTTGCACTACAATTTCATCCAGATAAAAATAAGTCGCCTGACGCAGAGTACCAAGTAACTAATGTTTTCGAGAAATTCAAACTATACCGTTTTTTCCTTTTTTTTTTTAACAAATTATTTTTTTTTGTTAATAGTTCAAAAAAATTTCAGATGCTTATCAAATTTTGTCAAATCCTGATTTAAGGAAGAAATACAACGAATATGGTGGAAAAAATGATGTTGAGCCTGAGGGTGGTTTTGGTAATGATTTTTACTAGGTATTAAAATTTCCTTGTAATTAATTAATAATGACTTGTTTATCTGTTTTCATAATAGTTAATCCGGAAGACTTTTTCAAACAACAATTTGGTGGTGATCGTTTCGTAGACATCATTGGTGAGATATCAATTGGACGAGATATGAAAGAGGTTCTCCAAAACGCAGCGACAGAAGACACTAATGGAGACGTTACAGAAATGCGTAGAGAAACGAATGAAGAAGAACGCGAAAATATTCGACAGCAACGTGTGGATAAATTGGTTTCAAATCTAATACATAAACTTTCAATGTATGTCGATTCAAACGATGCAAAGGGAACCGAACAATTTAAGAAAGTGATCGAATTTGAGGCAGAAGATCTTAAGGCAGAATCTTATGGGATTGAATTATTGCATGCTATTGGATTTACTTATTCACTTAAAGCTAAACAATATTTAGGTGGTGACCAAATCTTTGGTTTACCTAGATTTGGACATATGTTAAGAGAGAAAGGTCATGTATTTTCGGAAACTATTTCAACATTGCGATCTGCTATTGATCTTCAGAATTCTTTTAAGGAATTACAAAAAGCTGAACAGGAGGGATTGGACGATATTGAAAAGAGTAAACTGGAAGAAGCAACTGCTAATAAAGTAACCTATATATTTTTGATAATTTTATTTGAATGAAACTTTCGTAATTAAGCTAAATACATACTTGAAAAATTTTTAAGGGTTTAACGGCTTTATGGAAAGGTTCCAAACTCGAAGTTGAGGCAGTCCTAAGAGAAGTATGTGATCGTGTATTGTCGGATTCTAAAGAACGTAAAGAAGTTTTAATTAAACGTGCGGAAGGATTAAAGATAATTGGAGAAGTTTATGAACATGTCAAAAGCGATTCCGAACAAGTAATCGGATAAAAAGGTTCGTTGAACAATTCACTTTTATTTTGACATGTTTATATGTATGTTTTTTGATTCGAAATTCATTATAATACTTCAAAAGTCATTTGTTGTACATTGTTACATTAGCATCTCATTATATTAAATAATTCATTTTGAATAATTCATTTTGTTTTTATTTTTATTTTATATATCTATTTTTTTTTATTCCCTTTTTTAGCTTATATCAGTTGTTTGAAATTTTCAATGTAAAAAAAAAAGATTTATTTATTGGACACATGAATTTGTATTTATTATAAAAATATAGATATATATACTGTATATATATATATCCGCTGTTTGCCACAGCCAATTAAATTTACCAAAATAAATCATATGATATGGGCTATTCACTGTGCCACAATAACCAATAATTATATTATACTTTTCGAGGGATAGTTTTTATGCTACCACGTACTCACTTGTCTCTTTCCAATCTAGTCAAAGCTCAATCAATATTCAACGAGTTCTTTACGATAGAAACATGGCAGCTAGTCCTTCAGAATTCAGTAATCCCTTAAGAAAGTTCAAATTAGTGTTTTTAGGTGAACAAAGTGGTATGTTGAAGGCGAGTTGTTAGTTATAGCAACATTTTATTTGAAAATGCATGGTTGTAGTTCTGGTTGCATTTCTTTGGAACTTCAGGTTACAGCCTATACAATTACTTTATATAGCAACAAAAAGGGTTAATCTATATTCTAACGTCTAAAAGATGAAAGTTATAAATTTACATCTCACTTATTAAATTATATAGTTGGAAAAACTTCGTTAATTACCCGGTTTATGTATGATACTTTTGATAACACGTACCAGGTAGATGGTTCTTTTTTTTTTTAATTAGAAAGTTTATTTTTGTTAAATTTTGATTAAATATCATTGACGGTTTTAAGGAATTTTCACGTGAATAGGCTACAATTGGAATAGATTTTCTATCAAAAACCATGTATTTGGAAGATAGAACTGTTAGATTGCAATTATGGGATACAGCTGGTCAGGTAATTCATAATAAAATACAATGTTGGGAGATTTTCTAGGAAAATTATGATTTATCTAGTCTCAAAAAGTAAATTCCTTGCAAACCTCCCATGCTTGATTTTTGATAATGAAAATTAACATCATATACATACTCAATAAAACCTTTAGGAACGATTCCGTAGTTTAATCCCGAGCTATATTCGTGATTCTTCTGTAGCTGTGGTCGTATATGATATTACAAGTATGATATCCTTATAACTAATTATTAATTAATCTATTTCTAATGAAATGTTTTGTCTTCATTAAAAGATCGGAATTCATTTATGAATACTGCTAAATGGATCGATGATGTACGTGCTGAAAGAGGTAATGATGTAATTATTGTACTGGTCGGCAACAAGACAGATTTAAATGACAAAAGGTACATTAAAATGTATTTCATCAATATCAGTATTGTTATTTAATTTATTATTTATTCATTTATTCATTTATTTATTTATTAAAGACAAGTAACAACAGAGGAAGGGGAAAAGAAAGCTAAAGAATTTAATGTCATGTTTATCGAAACAAGTGCAAAAGCTGGACATAATGTTAAAACGCTCTTCCGTAAAATCGCTCAGGCTTTGCCCGGAATGGAGAATACAATGAATGAGCCTCAAAATCAACGTATGTTTAATGATTTATTTTTTCCTTTGATAAACTTTTATTATCAAGCTTACTAATATAAAATAAAATATATATCTAGTCATTGATGTCAACATTAATTCTGGCACTCAAAATAACAGCGAAGGAAATAGTTGTGCTTGTTAATTTCTTATAGTTATAGTGTTTAATGTATAGAATAGCTAATGAATGATCTATATATAGACTAACTATTACTTATTATTATATTATTATATCAACAAATATTTTATCTGATATTTTTAATTCACACTTTCCTGCTGCGATTTAACTATTGTACAATATATTTTAGTATTTAAGATAGATTATGTAAAACATTTATGTATTCCTTTTGAAATCTTTTTTTTCAAGTGCAAATTCGGCTGGCACGTGAAGAAATAATTGAATGTGTAATGTAATGTATACAACACTAAACAATACCAAAAATTAATAATTAACGATTTTAAAATAAAAAATTAATATGCAACAAAACCAAGAATATGTTGTCTCATTACTTTGTTGTTTTTTTACTCAGTTCAGAAATATTTTTTTTTCTTATTTTTGTATATACTTTTCTTATTGTTTTCTTTCATTTATTATGGTAAAAAAAACCTTTTAATATATAATATATTTTTCTAATTATCTTAATTCATATTAGATTTATTTATTTTTTTATAATTATAATTAAATATATTGTAATATTTAAATATTTAATTAAAAATGCTTTTGTGCTAGTTAGTTGTAAATTATTAGTAAACTATGTAAAATTTGATAATAATATATATTGATATTTGAAGATTACTAATTAATATAAGTTTTTTTTTATGATTTTTTTAATATTTATATAAATTTAATAAAAATATTAAAATTTAAAACAAAAATAATTTTAATAATAAAATAAATAATATATATATATATATATATTTAAGCTTTTAAAAAAAATTTTATTTTATTAAAATTATTTATATTTGAAATTAAGACTAATCTAATTTGATATCTTATTTATTATATGATCTTAAATACAATCTGTAATAATATTAGAATTTGCAAATAAATTTATTTATATTCATGTAATATATATACAGTAACTCTTTCTATAGTAAATTTTGATATAATAAATTTATAATATAATAGATTTTTATTATGAAATAGATTTTAAATATAAAAAAAACTTGCTATACCAAATTTATTTAAACTAAAATTTATACTATATTTAATAAATTCAAATAAAAAAATTTATATATGTAAATAATACTTTTTATAATGACAAACTTTTTTTTAATATAACAAAAAATTTTTTAGATATGTTATATGTCCTAATTTAAGATTAATAGGTGAAACCTAATCAGGATTTCACAAAATATTAAAATCTTGATTATTAAAATTAAAAAGTTGACAAAATATTTATCAATAATATAATATTAAAATTATGATAAAAACCTTTTAATCAATAGAATTTGGTATTCTTATTCTTAAGATTAATTATCAGTATTTTTAAAAAAAGAAAGTGAAATGTTAAAACTATTTCTTTAATAACTAAATAAAATGCATTATTCCATTTATCTTACCTGTAAACCTAATTTATTGTTTAGCTAAAAATCTCTAAAAAAAAAAGAAATATTAAAATTTAAATATTTTATTATTAAATATTATTATTAATTAAAAAGTATAAATACTATAATATATCTAAATTTATATGCAATAATTATTTCCTATTTAAACTTCAAAATATAATAATATTTAAGTATAATAAAATTTTTAACTAAATATTATTATTATATAATGAAAATTGGTCAGTTTCTAAAACTTTTACTTTTTATAATCCATTTGATATATTAATTCTTGAAATATAACCTGTTAATATTTTAGTATAGTATAACTTTATAATTAAAGATTGATTAAATATTATTAATTTATATTAAATTCAATTATTTTAAAGATAAATATTTAACAGTTTCAATACTTTTTATATTTAAAATACTTAACAATACATCTTTTTCTTATCAGATTCAAAAATTTAATTCATATGATTTTGAAAGTTTAAATTAATTGATAATAATTTTAACTTTGCTAAAACATATAAGAATTTAATATTAGATTAAATAACAAGATCAGTTTCAAAGATAATAGAGTTATCTAATATATGTTAAATTTTGATAGAATAATCTTAAATTAAATTTTTTAAAACCTTGCCTTTTTAGAATTTTAATAAAATCATTTTTACATAAAAATTAGTTATAATAACTAAAGGTTAAATTTGATAATATAATTAATAAAATTAATTGATTTATATTTATTTTATAGTAAAATCACTCAAGATTTACATAAATTTAATAAATCATATAATGAGATTCTTACATGTCTTCTATAAGATATAATTTACAATTTCTGAATTATAATGAGTATATTACAGTTCTATTATTTTTCTACATAATTTGATGATTTTTTTTTAAATTCTTATTATTCAAACATATCTAAAAATTTGAATTTGTTTTAATAGATTAAAAAAAAGTAGATTGCCTAAAACATCTAATGAATAAGTAAAATTTGTATTATATTTTCAATAAAAATTTAAAATTAAGGAATTAATAATTTTCTAGATAAGTTAATATATAATGAGTTTATATAAAAAAAGATTCAATTCTAAAGATATAGATTATACATTATAAAATTTAATATTAAAATTGAATCAAATTTTAATATTTTCACCTTTTCTGTTTTTTCTGTATTATTAAATTCTATATCTTCTTTTTTTCTTAAAGATTTATAAGAGAAACTCTTTTCATATTTACTTTTGTATTTATTATTTGATTGGAATAATTCTTTAATTGTATTTTTTTTAAAAAAAATAAATTCCAAATGAAAAAATAATATTTAAGTGCTATTTATATCATTATTTTATTTAAAAATTATGCTTAGACTTCTTCTAAACTTTTATATTCAGATAATGAAAATAGTTTATTTGTTGATTATCCTTTTATATTATTATTAATAAATATATTTGATATAAAGTTTAAATTGAGTTTGATTGATTTATAAGTTAATTAAAATTTTTTTTCAAATAATTCTAATAGAAGCAAACCTAATTTTAATAAATAGCAAATGTTATATTTAATTAATAAATAGTTTTAATTTTTAGCAGTTTTATATTATAATTTTGATAATATGGGACCTTTGCAATAGAAAGGGGGGAAACAGCCGAAAAAATCAAAAGTGAGTTAATGCTAAATTTGAACATATTTCAGCATAAAAATCATATTTGGCATATAAAGTAAAATTAATTTTTCCCGGCTGTTTCCCCCCTTTCTATTGCAAAGGCCTCATATCATCAAAATTTAAAGGTTATACCCAGGGTTGGAAAGTACAGTATTAGTACAATAATTAGTACAGTTAGTACAGTTAGTACATTATAAAAGTACAGTGGTAATTTTATCTAGTACATACAAAATTTTCAACCCTGATTATACCTGTAAATTTTATAACTAAGAATAATTTTATAATTGTTATTAATAACTTAGATATAACTGAATTTTTGATTTGATACTTTTTATCTTAAATTAGAACTTAAAGATAAATGAATTAATTAATTTTTTGAGAGATTGTTTAAGTATTAAAAGAGTTAATATTTTAATGGATTCTTCTAAAAATCAAAAAAAATGTGAAGCTTTCATTTATTAAATTAATTAAATAAATATAATGCAACTTTTTTAACATCTGAAGCTATTGAAGAAATAGAAATACTTTAAAAAATGCAAGTTATTGTTCATATATAAAAGAAAAAAAATTACCTTACAATTCTTTTGAAGATTTTTCTATTTATTCATATATTGATTAGCAGAATATGTGTTGCTAAATATCTTAGAAGCATTTTACCAGAGATTTCCTTTATATTTTTTAGCAATAGAACCACGTTTTTTGAGCTGTCAAACATTTTTTTGATTTCTTTTCAAATATGTAAGTAAGGTCTTAGTTTCTTCTTTTTTCTATTACATACAGATGCATTTTGATTCGTTTCTTTATTTGAAGAATCAGTTGAGTCTAAGAAGGATAAAATTTCAATTATATAATAATATTTATTTTGCAATTTCAAAAAAAATTTTATTATTTTGTTAATTAGTAAACGTATCAAAGGCAACAAAATTGTTTAAATATGATTGATTTACAAAAGCTGTTATATTATAGATTGATATTGGATGAATTTGACTAGATGTCAAAGACTCTATATGAGGCTCGTTCAGTTGATCTTCATTAACTTCTTGAGAATAGAAGGTTGATTTCTGACTTAGCTGTGAACATCGTTCTATATAATAAATAGGTAATGTTTAACTTTGCTGATTCAGAAATTCTAGATAATCTTCTAAGGTTTAAAATTCGATTGTCATAATATATTTGTAAATAAATTAGAAAAATAAAAAATTAATTGGTTAAATATATACTTTGTTTTTTTCGAAAAAAGATCAATAGATATAATTTGCCTATAGTTAAGGTTCTGTAATTTGATTTAATATTTGAATATTTGATTTGATTAAATTCAAATCAAATAATGATTTATTTGATCAAATTCAAATCAATATTTGATTTATTTGATCAAATTCAAATCAATATTTGATTTATTTGATCAAATTCAAATCAATGTTTGATTCGATTCGATCAAATTCAAATCAATGTTTGATTCGATTCGATCAAATTCAAATCAATGTTTGATTCGATTCGATCAAATTCAAATCAATGTTTGATTCGATTCGATCAAATTCAAATCAATGTTTGATTCGATTCGATCAAATTCAAA
>CAMKVN010001797.1:0-16369 GCA_946474995.1 Funneliformis geosporum
AGAATTTAATTGGCTAGTTCACTATAGTAAAGGTAATTTTAATATATTTGATTTAAAAATTCGCTATATCAAGGTTTAACTGTACTGATTAGACATAAAAAATGCAACCAAAAATAACATATATAATATACTGATTAGACATAAAAAATGCAACCAAAAATAACATATATAATATACTGTTTAGACGTAAAAAATGCAACTAAAATTAACATATATAATATACTAATTAAACATAAATTATATATTTTTTTGCATATGAAAAAGGACGATTTTCAGTATCTAATATATAGAAATATTTACAATATACTATAAAATCTTACCAAAAATAACGTATACAATATACTGATTTAACGTATAAAATTTAACAAAAAATTACGTATACATTATACTGATTAGACGTATAAATTCAGTATTTTTTTGCATATGGAAAAAGATGATTTTCAGTATTTAGTATACAGAAATATTTACGAATTTATTATACTATTTTTCTATGTTTATTATACATTTTTTAAACGTATTATTTCTGTATACTTTCCTTATATATATTATTTATAAAGTATCTATTTGTTGATGACGATTATAAATAAAAAATTTGTAAAACATAATAAATCTTGTTTGTGGATCAATAAACATAATGAAGGAAATTAATCTATTAGACAAAAATGATGTAATAAACCTTTAAAATTATCACAATGTAATATTCAAGCTTAATTTAGTATTTATACATTCAAAGTATAATCTTTTTTGGGTTGAATATTATTATTTGTTATTTTTTTATTTTACGTAAAATTTATATGTTATTTCAAATTCCTTAATAATTCTGTACACATCAATTTTCTAAAAATTATAAAAAATAAATCATTATAAAACATACGGAATTATGATACGGAATCATCAATTACGTATATAAACCTTATAAAAAATGTATTATTTCTTTATTTCGATTTCTTATAAGCCAAGTTGAGACAGATAATGATCAGTTAACAAAATGAAAATAAAATACTTTTTTAATTCTAATATAACTTTCATTAAAATTCTCAAAATATTTTTTTCTATCAGTTTTATCTAAATGCTAATTTAATAGCGGTATTTTGTGACTTATAGATTATTTTGATTAAAGTTGTATCACTACAGATCATATAAGTTTTAAACACTTCGAACGCTTTAATGGTTCCTGTTACCTAGTAGTAATAATAAATATAAGAAGTATAAAGAAGATATTAAATATATTAAAATTCGGATATATCATACTTATTAAACTGATTAGTAAAATCAGAAATATCTTATGAATCAAAAAATTAGAATATCAACCTAATTAGATTCATAAAAAATTAATATAAAGTATTAATTAAACATTTATACATTTTATAATATACAAAAATTTGATATTTTTTATTTTAAATAAAATATTTACAGATATATAGTATTATAAACTACATAACATTTAAAATAATTATTAAATTTATCATTATATTATCAGTTTGAATTTAAAATTTAGTTTCATATAAAAAACTGATTGTCAGATTTCTTAAAATTATTTTTTTGAACCAGTTACTATCTGAAACTGGAGATTAAAAACTAATTTTAAACCACTTTAAATAGTTTAATAAATATATAAGCTAAATAATCAATATAAAAAAAAAATAAGATTATCTAATAAATTTAAGATTATATAAATTGAATAAAATTAATATATAATATATAGTATATATATTAATTTAATAATTCAATCTAAATACATTTTAATTTTTAAGTTAAAGTAAGTTTTTATCTATAAAATTTTAGATTATATTTCTTTTTTTTTTTTTTTATAATTCATGAGTTTTTTTTTTAATTTTTTTAAAAGATTTTATTTATTATTTAAGAATTTTAATAAATAAACCAATAAAAAAATTTAAGGATCAAGTAGTTTAAAATTATTCCATTGAAAGTACAAATTTTTACAAAAAAAAAAATTTAAAGTAAAAATAAAAAAAAGATTTTCTTATAAAATAAATTGTATATACTATATATATTTTTTTTAATTAAATGATTGTCAAAACATGTATAATCAAAGATCGGCGGATATACAATGTCGGTCATTTTAAACTTTAGTTTACAACAAAGCCTTCTATTCATAAGCAGGAATGCAGTGAAAAATAGATTTTTAGGATTCTGCAAATTATTATGGTAGTCTTTTCATTTTTAATAATGCTAAATAAAAGAAATTCCATTCTAAGTTAACGCACTTTGGTTTTTAAAGAAGTCTATAAATTATATATGAAATATTTATATTCAAACTCTAATGTTGATAGGGATCCAAAACAAAAAACACAAGGTAGTCAAAATTTTATCGAATGTCATCTCATGAAAATTGATGACATTAGTTACAGATCATGTGATCTGTGTTAATTAATTTAATACGGAAAAGGGGTAATGGTGTCTTTTATTTATTAAAAAAATCATTTCCTCTCTTTCAAAAAAATAATATAAATATTTAAATATGGTTATATTGGAAAGTATATTAACAGGAATGACGATAACGATAGGCGGTGGAACTTTATTATACTTTTATCAAAATGAATTATTATATCCAGCAAAATATCGAAAGACATCCTGCAAATTCGTAAGTTCTTATTCTTTAAAATTAATTTTATCATATTTTACTTTAAAAATTTTTTGATAATTATTTAGGCTATTCCGAAATTTGAAGATGGATTTCTTTATACTGAAGTGATATTAACTACAAAAGATAAAGTTAGAATTCGTGCATATGTATATAAAAGACCAAATGATGAGGAAGCTTGTAAACGACCCACCGTCTTAGCATTACATGTAAGTGAAATAATAAATATTTTTTATAAAAAAAAAATTTTTTTAATCATAATTTTTATTTTTTTTGCAGGGAAATCGTGGAAGCATAGTGAGTATATATTAATTATACAAAGCATTAAAAATGTTCAAGCTCAATTTTACCTTTTTAATAGGGATTACGTTCAGCGATTGTGCATAAATTTTATTATGACTTTAAATGCAACGTAGTGTTACTTTCTTATAGAGGGTAAATGGAATATATTTTTTCTTTAAAAATTTTTTTATTGTATTAAAAAACTTTTAAGGAATTTCCAGTTATGGGCATAGTGAAGGAATTCCATCGGAAGAAGGGATAAAAATAGATGCACAGGTAAAAAAATATTAATATTAAATTTTCCTCATTACAAAAAGTTCCTTAATTCATTATGTTTCACCATTTATTTTATTATTTCGTAATTTCAAGACCGCATTGGAATATATTAGAAGACATCCAATTCTTTATGGAACAAAATTAATATTATATGGAAGATCATTAGGAGGTGCTGTCGCTATTGATCTGGCTGCAAGGAATGAAGATGAGGTAAATTTAATTATGAACTATTTTAATTTATAAATGATTATTAAAAGAAGTTCCTTTATTTTTATAATTTTTAGATTAATGCGTTAATTTTAGAAAATACATTTCTAAGTATTGTGAGTGACTCCTCTCTTAAATAAAATTTATAAGTTCAAAGTAACTAAAAAAAATTTTTTTTTGACAGCCAAAATTATTATCAACATTATTTTCTCCTTTAAAGTATTTAACATTTATATGTACACAAATATGGTCATCTGATGACCAAATTGGAAGAATTAAAAAAATTCCGATATTATTTTTATCTGGTAAATTAGATGCGTTAGTACCACAAAAACAAATGAAAGGATTATATGAATTGACAAACACTTTGGCTGGCAAAGAATGGAAAGAATTTCCTTACGGTAATCATAGTAATACAATTTCTCAGCTCGGTTATTGGATCGTTATTGAAGAATTTTTATTATGGGCTATTTTTGACAAAGATGAAGGAAAACTAAAATAATCGAAAGCAAGAATGCTAAAATTAAACTTTGTAAATGAAACTCGTTAAAAAAGTATTAACCCGATAAAATATATTATCCTATCGTTCATTTATATGATGAATTTTGTCTTCGTTTGAGATAATTAACATAAATAATATACAAATATTCAGTCTCAACTTTTACTATAATGAAATACTGTATTTATTTGAATAATATGAGCCCAAAATTCTAATTGTTTTTTGAGCAGTAAATCATTATTTGTTTTCCAAATAAAACGAGAGAAATTGTAATTAGTAATTAAATAAAAATGTCGTCTTAAGTTATTCATTATTTATATTATAAAAAGGGGAAACTGCTGGGATAAATCAATTTTATTTATAAAATATGATTTTACTGAAATATGTTCAGATTTTGACATTGATTCATTTTATTTTTTTCCGGCAGTTTCCCTCCACCCCTTTCTGTTGCAAAGATCCCAATATCTTCTCATTGAAATAAGAACCATATCGATATATACACATTTTTTCTTAATACATAAAAGTAGTACAAAAAAATATTTATTTTATTTTTAAGTTAGTCTTTCTTTGTGTTTAGTTTCTAAAGTTTTTCGATAAACGAGCTTCTTATATTAAATCTTGTTGAGCTTTAACATCATCAAGTTGAATGATGGGTATTTTTATCCTTGCGCTAATTCCTGGAGACACTCGGAAATGTTTCTATTTGTTAAATTCTTCAATTGTGCGAATTTGTTTTTACACAAACTCTGAGTTAACAAATTATCTTTCTGTTCCTTCGTCATTATTATGATCATACAGCCTCTTAGGAAGATTAATTTTGAAGAATAAGACAAGATAAAACTTTTCTACAGTAAGCATAAAAACGGCTCCGCAGATTAATACAAATTCTTTAATTCTTTTTTCCATAACAAATTGGGCAAACGAACCATTATGTAAAGCTTCCTTGAAACCTCATTAACAATAAAGTTAAAATTCACAATATCTAATAATTTCTAAGAAAAAATTCGTAAGTCAAACGTGCCGACGTTAATTATTCTCAACGCAATAACAATATTGCCTGCTTATTATTTTGAACGTGTAGGCAATTGAAAACCACCAAGCCCAGATATTAATTTTAGGTCCTTCCGTTGGTCTCTCGCTAACAATATTACATCATAATAAATTGGTAATTTTGCTTACATTGAGACCTCTCTAAATGCATCCTCCCTAAATGCACACATTACAGTGAAATCTCTAAATGCACCCCCTCCTTGGGACAATAGTGAAAATTTGAAAAAATCTGCATTTAAAGAGGGTTAGCATTTAAAGAGAGTAATCTTATATTACTTGGATAGCATTTATAGAGAAAATATATAATGTGAGCATTTAGGGAATGCATTTATATATTATCTCTATAAATTCACACTCAAGTATATTAAGATCATATAAGATAAGGTCGCAAGGGTTAGAGACTGTTATTTCCCGGAATTACCGTGTGACGAGCAATGGTGACAAATAGAATTTTCATCCCAAAAAAAATTTCAAGAATATGAAAAGCTGGAGGTATAAATATGAGATGACAAATTACGTAGAAATGCAAATGGCTATTATTTTTTTTTTGTACAACTTAGCAATTTAGAAATTTAATGTTTAGAAGATTAATTGGAAAAGATTGTAGTAGAGTATTTTAGGTTATATAATTATTTTAATTATAAAACCATTAAAAACCATTAAATAAGAATATTGTTAAATTGCTTAATAAATAAGTATTATTTAGAAAAATAATATATTATTTAAATATTTTAAAACTATTTTAATTATTAATAAAATATTAAAAAATGTAATATAAATATTTGATTAAAATATTATAAGACCTCTCTAAATGCATCCTTCTTAAATATATTATTATATATTTCTCTATAAATATGATAATTATAATTATAAATATATAAAGATTATTGCAAATTTATTTTTTTAATTATACTAATACCAATGAATTAAAAGCATATATTTTTTAATTTATTTACTATTATAGATTGTCATAAAAATTTTGATTTAAATTTAATCAAAATGTTAAAATGATTTATGATTATATAATTATATGATTTATTATATTATGTAATATAAAGCATTACATATTTTTTAAATTTTTAAAATATTTAATAATTTCATATATTATTATAAGTTAAATCCTTATAATATTAGTTTTAAATATTATTTTTTTTAATATTAAATTCTTGTAATATTTCTATTTTATCATTAGATTGATTTGTTTTTTCAAGAAATTAAAATCAAAAATTACTTTTTCTACAGTTTTATTCCTATTATTATAAATGCTATAATATTTAAAAAATCAAAATCTTGAATTAAATATAGAGTTTCAAATAAGTTAGGTTAAGCAAGTTTTTATTGAACTCAACTCAACTTGAAAAAATCAAATCAAGTTGAGTCAAGTTAAAAAAATTTTAAATCTTAACTCAATACAATTTAAGTTATATTTAATAAATAAAGATGTAATAAACAATTTATTCTAATAAAATGATAAGATTATTCTAAAAAAATTATAAAAAAAATCATTCTGATAGAATATTAGTATTAAACTACAAAAAATGTAATTTCCTATTATTTTAATATTTATAAAACATTCTATTTATATAAAATTAAAGATAAAACTAAAAATATTTTTTAAACTAATTAAAGTTTTGAAATATTTAAAATTAAACTATTTGTTTATAATAAATATCTTTATTTAAACTTTTAATAGGTTTTCTTAAACTTAATTAAATTTAATCAAGTTTCAAAATTTAAAAAAGTTATTTTAAAGGTTTTGAAAAATTTAAAAAATTTTAAATTATATTTAAAATAGATTTCAATTAACATCATTAGATAAAACTAATATATTATACATATCTAATAAATTAATTATATATAATATATTTACTATATCAAATGTCATGTTAAATATATTAACTATATTAATTATGTCTAGAAATATTAAAAATATCAAATATGTTAGATATGTAAATCAATTTTTTAAAATATGTTGATTATTTATAATTTACATTTTCTTGTCTTATGATAATTTTGCTATATTGTTAAAATTATTTAATTAAATATTATTTTTTAATATTTTTATTATATTTTAATTAAAAATATAATAAACTTTATTTAAAATCAAAATCAATTCATTTAAAAATCATATTTTTTAAATAAATATATAAATTATAAAATTATATAAATTTATAAAATTTATATATAAGATAAAGATAAGTTTATAATTATTAAACGTTTAAAATTATGATTTAAGATCAATTTATTATAAAGATTCAAATTAATATAAATACTATATTTAATATAAATTTTAAATTATATAGAAATATATATATATATATTTAAATTTTATTATTAATTTAAATTTTTAATTAAAATTTAAAATTTTTTTAAATATTGTAACCCAAATGATTTTCAAAAAATTGGAAATGTAACGCAATAAAGTGATCTACAAATGATCATCATATGAATTGATCTGCAAGAATCAATGACACAATAATCGGCAAAGGTGATCTGTGAAATTAACCAAATTGGTTAATAAAGAAATAAAGTAATAGATCATTAGCCTATGATGACACGCGTAACCTTCTAAACTAGAAACTCCAAATAGGAACTTCAAGAAGAAACTAGTCAAAGGCTAAGTATAAAGATGTAGTAATAGTTTAAGAACAATATAATTATATTCTTTACATCTCTTCATATATATATATATTATAGTTAAAGAACTATTGCATAATGATTAGGTAGTCATTACTTAATTATTACAACAATATTATATAAGAAAGATGAGGGAATCATTACATAGTTTTTATGCAATAGATAGCAATTTAGTGTAGAAATTTCATTATAAATAAGCTGAGTTTTCATCATGTATCGATAGAAATTTAGAAAGTTAATTTTATAAGATAATAAAAACTCTTTGCTAAATTGTCTCATAATAAAACAAACTGCTTTGTGTCAACCCTTGGTTAAGTAATAATTGGATTACTTAACGTTATAAACCTGCTTTGTGTCAACCTTGGTTAAGTAATATTGAATTACTTAACATTATTAACTTGCTTTGTATCAACCTTGATTAAGTAATAATTGAATTATTTAATATTATTAACTTGCTTTGTATTAACCTTAGTTAAGTAATATTGAGTTACTTAACGTTATCAACTTGCTTTATGTCAATCTTGGTTAAGTAATTATAAATTTACTTAACGTTATCAACCCTACTTTGTGTCATTTAGGTTTAAATAATATATAAATTACTTAAATGAAATTTACTTGATTACAAATAATACTTTATAACATCAACTGTGAATTTCTTACGTCAAAGAAAATTATTTGTCTTACGTGCTGAATTGAAAGTCATCATACTTGCCAATTCTGAAACTTAATTGTGAAAGAATACCAAAGTCAACAATAGCCTGAATCAACCAAAGTCTCTCCCAAAACTTAATAAAGATTGTGCTAAATCTTGCTGCTACTCAATTAATTATGTATTTCAGTCTGCCTAATTATTAGTTGAATAACAATATATAAAATATATATTAATTTAAAATTTGTATTAATTAGAAATTTATTTATTTTAAATATATTATTTAATTATTGTAAATTAAAAATAATGTTATAATTAAGAAACACATTTAATACATTTAGTTGTAACACTTTTTAAAAATTATTTTAATATAAAAGTTATGAATACAATCAACTCACTTTATTGTATCACCCTTTATGACTAAAAATAAAAAGTATGACTATAGTGAAAAATGAATATATAGAAGAATTTTTTTTATAATATTATTAAGTATTGATTCTAAAGAGATATAATTATAAAAATATTATGATTATAAAAGGTTTTTTAAATAGTATTAATAGAAATTGGTTTTTATGAAAGGTATGCTTATAATAGAGAATTTATTATGATGTGATTGTATAAGAGGTGATTATAAAGGAGTGACTGTAATTATAATTTAAAGAATTTCAACTCAAATTACAATTTGTTAATAAATTTAAATTAATATTTTAATAATTATATTATTAAATAAATTTTATATTATTATTTATATTTTTTTAATAATATAATAATTTTATTTAACTTAATTTGCAATTCATGAGAAATAAAAAGATTTATACTGCATTTATTTAGTGACTGATAAAGTATTTTAACTATAAATTTACATGACATATTTCTTTGTAATTATAAAATAAACTTCTAGCCTGTATTATAATAATTTTGATTAGTATTACAAATAATTTAATTACTATTAATTGCAAAAAAATAGTGCTTAATTACAAATAAATATAATTACTTATAATCCTCAACTGTCAATTTTAATAGTAAAATTTAACAAAAATCTTTAAATGCATGATTTCAACTTTTATTTAGAATTTGCAATTTTTAAGCTATTATAATTTTTTTATGAATGATAGTCAAAAAAAATAAAGATTTATTAATATCTTTAAAAATTCAAAACTATAATCAAAATAATCAAAACATGCTAGTATTTTCATAATAACTTTAATTTATAAATACTAATAAATTTAATCATAAAATTGTTTTACTATTTATTAACAAAAATCTTTTTATTTTTGATAAATTGCAAATTAAATCATAAATTTAAACAATTTGATAAAAAAAAAGTAATAATTAAAAATTTAATATTTTAATATTAATTATTATAAAATTTATAATAAATAATTATATATTTTTTATCTTAATGTTATTAATATGTAAATCTTATATTTCTATTATTATCTTAGCAAAAAGAATAATAATAGTAATACTATATCTATTTAAATTGTATCATATCCAATTTTCTAATTTAGGCTATAGTTTATATAATTAAATTAGATAATAATACCTCAATTTAAAAGGATAAGTCTAAATTTATTTTTGCTTTTAATTTTATTTTAATTTTATTCTTATGAATATGCTAAGCTCCCTTAAAATAAAAACTAAACTTAGTATTATCACTCTTAAACTCAATGTATATAATGCAAAGGAATTTTATAAAAATTATATATTTCTTTATATATTTATAAATGATATATCAGTTTACTATATAAAACTAGCAATATAATTATAAATTATTTTTCTAAACATCCAAGACTTTAAATAAATGTTACTAAATTAAAAAAATTTTAAAATCTAACTATAGCTAAGATTGCTTATTTAAATTCATTTTGGATTTAGCTAAATGTTAAAACTTTTAATTTTTCATTTTGGATTTACTAAATGTTAAAACCTTTAATTTTACTAAATTTTTATTAAGTATTTAATATAATTTCACCATTTTTATAAATTGTGATGTAGTTTTATCTTTTCTGAATTTTGTAGATTTTTTAATATAATTTAACCAAGTTTTACCTTTATCATTTAGACGCTAGCTAAACCTTAAATTTTATTAGTAATCTTAATCACAATTAACAAAATTAAGATTTAATTAGAAGAAAAGATCCTATATTTGAGATCAGTGAATGTAATATATGTTGTAAACTCAAGAATCTTGTTTATATATCTGTTTTTTTAAGAAAGGTCATCTTTTAATTCAGAAAGTGAAAGATAATTGCTTGTCTTAAACATATGATCATTTGTATTACAACTAGAGAAAATTTGTTTTTTCTGATGAGTAATACTTCAGATATTTACAAATAATATATACATATAGTCTTATAATATATAACTAATTAATCCTATAATAAAATATCTATCTAAAGTTCATATTTGAACTGCAATTAGTGCTATATGAAATGTTAAAATTCATATTTTTACTGAAAATCTAGATTATCATTTGTATTAAAAATATTAGATAATTATTTATATACTAATATAGATATATTATATAAATATAATTGGATCTTCTAATAAAATAAAGATCTAAAATATGTCTTGAAAGATGTTTAAGATAATTTGAAATATCATCTTTTAGTATAAACCCTTTTTTGAGTTCTAATTTGAATTCTATTGAAAATGTATATAATGTTTGAAGAAAAAAGTAGAAAGAAAGATAGAAAGATTAAATATATAGTAGCAAAAAACAATTACTACAATCTAATAGAAATAGAATAATATCAATAATGATATATTACTTAAATATATTGATAATATGTCATATCAGATTAAAGAATATATCGATACAGAAGAAAGTCACTTAAAATATTAATTAATTAATAAAAATTATTTTATTAATATTAGCAATTTAATAAAAAAAAATTGTATGTAAATAAAGTTTTTATATACCTTTTAAAATTGTATCTGCTATTCTTTTGTTAAGAACTGTAAGACTTACCTGAACACAAATTTTAAAATAGTAAACTTTAATTAATGAGTTTATCATACCTCATATTTTATTAATCTACTTAATCTTTTTTTAAGAAGTAAAAATATTTTTTCTTTTGTTATGAAGCTTCACAAAAATGGCAATGCAATTATTTTGATTGATTTAACAAATAAAAATAAACATTTATTTGTGAATTTTTTTATACTTAAAAACAACTATGCAGTATATATAAAAAAGATATCTTATGGTATTTTTGCTCTTTATAATTTTATAAAAATCTATGGTTTATTTATATATTGAAAAAAGAGCTAGGATTTGTGCCTTATTTGAAGAAGGTTATCCCTCCTACTATATAGCAACCAAGAAAAATATTTTCCAATCAACTGTAATAAGAACCAAGCAATATAAAGATAAAACTGGTAACTTTAAA
Organism: Funneliformis geosporum; assembly: GCA_946474995.1. NCBI lineage: Eukaryota > Fungi > Glomeromycota > Glomeromycetes > Glomerales > Glomeraceae > Funneliformis > Funneliformis geosporum. The sequence continues at coordinate 11,601 of CAMKVN010001797.1, forward strand.
GACCAGTCTAAATCTAAACGTCTGTGACTCTTAACTGGGCGATATGAATAAAATGTTCTAAGACTAATTATAACTGGTGAATATACTAATACTGTTAGAATCTAAAAAAAACTAAAAATAAAAAAACAAATTAAAGTTAGTGAATGTACAATCAAGAGGACTTTACATAGAAATGGAATAAGTGCAAGGATTAAGCGTAAAAAACTATACTTTTAAAAAACACTAGTCGAAATAATTTTTTTTAATTGTTAATAATGCAGTCTAGCTGCAGTACTTTATTTTGTATTATAAATTGAAGAAAATAAAAAAAAAATTCTAAAAAAAATACTAAAATACGCAACTTACCTCCTGTGATTCTATTTCAAACTCGTTTGAGTCGACTAATCACTGCCACCCCCTGAAGGGAGTGAAAATAAAGTGTCAGAAAGCATCTAATTTCTAAATGTCCGTTGAACCTTAACTTCCCTCAAAAAAAAATTCTAACACTAAAAATAACACCCGAAGTAGGGAATTGGCACAAATAGAAATTTACAAACAACTAAACATGACTCTATAAAAAACCTAAATGTCCAGTTAATTCTGGATATAACGACCACCCGACCAAAGAGGGTGCGTCTAAAGAAAGGTCCAAACAGAGGCTCTTCATACTTATAGATTCATAAGTACGGAAAAAATATCACATGGAATCGACTACGAAAAATCTACAAAAACATCAACAGATAGTAACCTATACTCTTTACCTAGTTACCAGGGAGGCATGAATCTAGACGAAGTGAACTTATACCGAGTAAGGATCTTGACAACAAAGGCTTCCCGTTGCTTTATTTCAAACCCGTTTGAGCCAACAAAAATACCAGACCAAGTGATAGCTACCATCACTCCAAATAGACAACGTCCGGAGATACCAAAGTAGAATAACGCTAAATTTGCACGTGATCTTCGACGACAAAGGATCTGTAGAAAGGCAGAGGCTAATCAAAAGAGAGTGTATTATTTAGAAAGAGAAAAGGGATCATCACGTGAGATTTGTTTATCCAAAGTATGTCGATCATGATCGTTGGTTTGAATACCCCTTGATGCTCACTTTTTGTAAACAAAAAAGAAAAAAAGAAAAAAACGGAAAAAATTTTTTGAAAAGAGGTGAAGAAAAAATATTTTAACAAAAAACAACACGGTTTAGACTATTTCAAAAATTTTTATATAGAGAGGGGTGTGAGGAACAAAGAAAGGAATATTTTTGAAAGGTGGGGTTTTTTGTTTTGTTCGCAGGCTAAGCCGTGGCTGCCGTTGAACAGACACTTTTTTAAAGTAAAAATTCTTGGAAAAAATCCAACGAGGAGAAAGAGTTTTTACACTTCCCACACTAGTCGAAATAATCCATTTCGTCATTTTTTTAAAGTGTCAAATGTTGGCCAAAATATAATCTAACTTCTGCTGATCATTGCCAAAACAATTGGCATTTTTAGTTATAGCTGATGTTGCATAATTTAGGTGCTACACAAAAAAATATTCGACATTAATGATTGGTAATTATTTGATATATTATTAGGCAAAATAATACATTTAAAGTGCTGAAAGTTGGCCAAAATATAGTCTAATTCTGCTGATTATTACCAAAAAATCAGCACTTTGAATAAATAGAAAATCGGCTACCAATCAGTATTTATGTTAAAAATTGGTCAAAATTCAGCATAAATCAGCTTAAAATCGGTCAACAATCAGCAAAAATCTATTTATAAAATTGAAACTAATAAAACTCATTTTTTGTTTATTTATGATTTATAATTTTATTTTATTATTATATAATAAATTACTTAAAGAATACATATTATATTATATTTTATTCAAAAAAGATACATTTGATTTTTTAAAGATAAAAAAAATAAAGAAAACAGTTAAAACTCATTAAAATACTACTTTTGAAAGGCTTACCTTAATGTATTCCTAAAAAAAAGTAAAGAAAAATAAAGAAAAAAAGATTAAAAACCATCCAAAAGTTACCTTTGAAAGGCTTACCTTAGTTTTGAAAAGAGAAATTTCCTAAAAAAACAAAGAAAAATAAGAAAAACAGTTAAAAACCATCTAAAAGTTACTTCTGATTTGCTTACCTTAATATCCAAAATAAAAATTTCCTAAAAAACAAGAACAAAGAAAGGAAAATGCCACAAAAGTCACTTCTGATTTGCTTACCTTAATTCCAAAATAAGAATTTCCTAAAAAAACAATAAAAAAAAAAGGAAAAAGTTAAATTTCTGAAAAAAAAGAAAGAAAGAAATTTTTTTCAATTTAATCTGAAATTTAGACTATTTATCATAAATGCTACAAATTGATGATTTTGCATCATCTGATTGAAATGATATAGAAAATCGTTTGAAAGGAACGATAATTTGATTATTCCTTACGAACGATATAGAAATTGCTCAAAAAGAATGATAATTTAATCATTCTTACAAATGATAACAAAATCATTTGAAAGGAACGATATTTTGATCATTCCTTATGAACGATGACAAAATCATTCAAAAAGAATGATAATTTAATCGTTCCAAAAGAATAATGAAAAAAATCATTTCTTAAAAATGATGAAAAAATCATTCTTTCAGAACGATAAAAAACATCATTCTAAAGGAACAATAAAAGATCATCATTCTAAAGGAACGATAAAAGATCATCATTTTAAAGAAACGATGATGTATCGTTTCAATAGAATGATAACAAAAATCATTTTAAAGGAATGATGATGAATCGTTCTAATAGAACAATAACAAAAATTGTTCTAAAGAAATGATTTCCATTGTCTCTTTGGGAACAAATGTTTATTCCCTTTGAGACGATTTCTATCATTTTTTTGGGAATGAATATTTGTTCCTTTTGAGACGATTGTATCATTTCTTTTGGGACGATTTCTATCGTCTCTTTGGGAACGAATGTTCGTTACATTTGAGATAATTTTTATCGTTCCTTTGGGATGAATGTATTGTTTCTTTGGGGATGATTGTATCATTCCTTTGAAAATAATTTCTATTATCTCTTTGAGAACGAATGTATTGTTCCTTTGAGGATGATTGTATCGTCTCTTTAGGATGATTACTCTCAGAATGTTTTTATAATTTTCGCAAAAATCAGCTCAGCAGATTTCGACCAGTGAGATATAATCAAATTGTTGCCAAATCTTGAGTCTGACTGAAATTTTGCTACATATTATAACCGAAAGGTCTTAATACCGAAATAATGCTAAATTATGGTGATGTAATAAATTACTATTGATTTTTGTAACTTAAGCCGAATATTTTCTGAATCACATGACCAAATTGGCTGAATGTTTGACGAAAGATCTAATGCTGAAATAATGCTAAATTATGTGTGATGTAACAAATGACTATCGATTTTTGTAACTTAAGCCAAATTTTGCCAAATCATATAACTGAATCAGCTGAATGTTAACCGAATGGTATTAATGCTGAATGAAATGATTTCGACTAGTGAAAAGCATAGAATTGCACATATGAAATTTGCTAAAAAATACAAATCATAGACAACAGAGGATTGGAATAAAGTTATCTGGTCAGATAAGTCAAAATTTATGATATATAGGTCAGATGGTAGAGAATATTGTTAAAAAAAACCAAATAAACTATATACAATTATCATGTTAAACTAAAAGTCAAATTTGGGTAGGTTAATATGAAAGGCGATCAGTAAAGAAGAAGAAATCCAAAATTTTTGTTAATTTCAATTATTAAGCTAATTTTGTGCACATTACCGAGATCAGCCAAGTAGTCTAATAATATAAATTTTAAACAAAATTTGAATTTTCCTCTTTTTTACTGACTGCCTCCCATATTATAATGTGGGGATATTTTACTTCTGGTGGGATTGGTAACATATGCTGAATTTATAAACATATGAATGGTGATTTATATCATCAAATTTTGAAGGAAGACCTTTTAGGAACTATTGATAGCATGGAATGGATAAAGATAATATTATCTTTCAACAAGATAATGATTCTAAACATACTGCAAATTTTACTAAGCAATAGTTTGAGAACAATAGGGTTAAAATTCTTGATTGACCAGCATAATCTCCTGACTTAAACCTAATAGAATATTTTTGAAATAAAATAGACTGACGTCTGAGGCAGCTTGAATACCTGTTAGAATACAGGATCAGTTGTGAGATGCAATTCAAAAAATTTGGGTTGAATTAGAATCTGATATATGCAAAAAGTTTTGTTGATACTATGCTAACTCGTATAAATGATGTAATAAAAGCTAATAGCGGCTATATAAAATGGTAAAAAATTATTTACCAAAGTTTTAATATAATTGGATTAATTTTCGTTTTTTTATTTACATAAATATTTTAATAAAAAATCGATCAAAAGAAAGGATTACATAAATGATTAAAATCAAGTATTTAAAATTTTTTTATCATATTACTACGTAACATTTTTATACCATTAAATAGACTCGTTATGATGAGTCTAATAAATAATTTTGATACTACTACGCCTTTTTTAATCATAAGATAATGCTATTTAAAAATTTGTATTCAGATTATGCAATACTTTTGAGTGCTACTGTATAATATTTATAAATGATTTTTTTATAACCAAATATCTTAGAAAACAATGATTAAATTTTAATATATTATTTATATAATCTTACTTAAGTAGAGCCAATTTGGGAATTCTGGGGTAAAATCGAAACAATACCCAAAATAGATCTCCAAGCCTTTTTTCAATCAATTTTAGCTATATGAATCAA
>CAMKVN010001798.1:0-16366 GCA_946474995.1 Funneliformis geosporum
TTGGAAATCATATAGCAAATTTGATTCGTAGGCGGGGTTTGGAGGTCTATTTGAAATCTGCACCAGAACCCCCAAAGGTGCCTATATCTATTATTAATGTGAAGACTTGCTAAAATTCAACATATTATATGTTGAAATGTTTAAAATAACATTAGTTTTATTTGCTACTAATCATTAATTTATTGATGAACTTTATTCTGATGAATCTGATTGGATTGTAATTAAAGTAAATTAAATTATTTTATTTTTAAAAATAATTTAGAAAGAATTTTAAATTAATTTTCTAAATAGAATACTTTTTTGTTTCTTAAATCCTTGAAAAAAGCTACTAAATATCTATTTTATTCATTTATAGATGATATTTATTATATTTTTAAAACTATTCAAATATATTAAATAATAAATTAGCTTGAATAAGTAATAAGAACAATTATAAATCCCTTATAATTTTTTTTTTGATAATTTTAATAATTTTAATAAAAAATAATATTTTAAAAATTTTCATATCAGATTAATAGTATAAATTAAAATTGACAAGAAGTATAATTAGTTATTGAATAGTAATATAATTAATTATATCTAAATTTAAATAATACATCACAAAAATTATTAAGTGTAGACTTTTATAAGATTTATATAACCTTTGTAATCCTTCATAATCTTATATAATCCTTTATAATTTTGAATTATAAATATTATGCAAGGCTATATTTAAGTATAAACCTTTGCAATATTATAATTTGTAAATCTTTATAGAATTGCAGACTTTCGCAAACCTTCATAATATTAAAGTGTAAAACTTCACAATATTTACATTTTTTAGTATAAATTTTACAGAGATTTATGTTTAAAATTTTCCTAATATATAAATAATTACAGTTAATAAATAAATTGACCTATAAAATACTTTATGTAACTTGAATATTATTAATATTATTATGAAATAACAACTAAATTAGAAATCTTTTCTTAAGAACTGAAACTAATTTAGATCAGTTTTTTAAACTAATTCTAAAAAAATCTGATTAGTTCAATTCAATATGTAAAACTAATTTTACAAAATAAAATTGAACTGAATTGACACATTTTTAATTAGAAACTGATTCTTAAAAACTAATTCTAACTTGAATTGATTCTAATTTAAACTAACTTAAATCAAATTTTTTAATTAGTTCTAAAGAATCTGATTCAGTTTAATTTAATCTGTAAAACTGATTTTATAGAATGAAATTGAACTGAATTATCTCTAATAAGCAGAGTATGAGTAAGGTATAATAGGCTAACTTTATAACTCTTAAGAGTGTTATAATTATATATAACTTTTTGTAATTTTAATATCTAAATATTAAAGCCTAAATAATACAACTATTCACTAATACTATCCATTAGTGTCACTCATTTAAGGATTGTTTTAGGGATAAACCTTATATGCATTTTGAAAGAATTTTTGAATGCTATAGAATTATTTTTATGTATTTATATTAAAAATATTTTATATAATTTAGATTCTATAAAAGAAATTATCTATTATATATCCTCACAATTAATTACATTTTCTGTATTATTATATTTTCTGATTTTCTGTAATTAATTATATTATTACCAATAATTAATTTTGAGATTATATATTTTTAAAAAAAAATGTTAATTAATTACCATAATTATATATTATGTATATATTTAATTAAAAGAATTATCATTCTAAGTATAGTTATAATATATGTTATAATATTATAAATTATAATATATATAGATTATAACTAATTGTAATATATGTTGTAATATTAAAAGTTATAATATTTTAATTACAATTTCCATTTTTTAGAATAATAATATTTATTATATAATATTATAGATTAAATATTTATTAAATAAAGTAATTATATTATTTGAAGAATATAATATATTATATATATAATTGTTTTTTATTTAATTTACTTTATTATATTTTGAATTTATATAAGAAAATTATTTAATTATTTTTAGATTAATAAAAAAGTATATTATATTTAATTATAAACTGATTTGTAATTTAAAAAAAAAATAATATTTTAAAATCTTATTTTAATATTAAATATATTATAATATAAAAGAAGAGTAATATCACTTTTTTTTTATATAATTAATGAATAATTGGTTAAAATTTTGTCACATCAGTAGTAAAATTTAATTATTATTCATTAATTATATAAAAAAAGTGATATTATTTATGTATTATAATATTATATCATTTTTCCTGACTATAATAAAAGTTTAACAATAAATTATATAAAGTTAATTAATTAAATAAATTATTTAAATTTAAATTATTTTTCATAATTTGTTTTAAAAGAGTCACTTCAAAGAAAAGTAACATTTGTTAAAATATTGTATTAATTTTAATGTATATTATTATTAATTTAAATAAGATGAAATTAGTCTATACTGTTCTGAAATATTAATTATTCAACAAGCTAAACATATTAAATTAACAATAACTTTTGTTCAATATAATTTATAATTACTAAGAAAGTATAAAGGTAGTTTCAAGTTTAATTGTAATTTTAAAAAATTAGTATATTAAAATATTCATATTATTTAATATATTATTAGAAATACCAACTTACTACCATCAATTTAAAAAAACCTTGCATTCTATTTTAAGAAATTAAAAAATATCTAAAATTATAATACGTTATGGTCATATTTAACATACGATAATATAATTTATCATATTAATTTGTAAAAAAGATTAATATAATTAATTATTTTAACAATTTTTCTTAAATTTTAATCTTAATATAAATAGGTTAAGAATAAATTTTGTTTACAATTTATTTTTAGAACAATATCGTTGAATATTTTATTTATATTTTCTTAAACATTAAAATACATACAGTCAAAGTAAACTCACTATAATGAGAGTTCACAATATCGAGAAATTTATTATAAAAAATTAAATGGTGAAAAAAATAATTCATTATAACATAATTTTACTAATAATGGGATTCGCTATAACGAGCTTTGAAGGTACAGTACATTTATTGTAATTCCAATTTAGGTGGTCGACCTTTTTTTGAAAAAGAAATTCTATAATTTATTATACTTTTATGTTTAAAACATATTCAGCTTATATAAATCATAAAAAAGGTATTTTGCTAGTCTAGACCAAATATTAAAAGAAGCAAAACAGAAAATTTATTCATAATGGAATCACGTGATGATGCCAAGAAAATGTTACACTATACAAGTTTAAAATGTCGCTACTAAATCTGACGATTATCATATGCCTCACGAGATTTCTAACCTTGTTAATAATAACATTTATAAAAAATCATATAATAATATAAATAATAATTTCAGATATTTTATATAAACCATGTTGAAATTTTAAAAGGTATGTAGAAATTTATTTCATTGTTCGATATTTTAATGAATTTATCCTAATAATTTTCGATTTTATACTTATATCCCAAGATGTCCGACATCAAAGAACCTGTAACTCGTGATACATTATTAAAAACTGTCAACACATTTCCTATCGTAGATAATCATGCCCATAATCTTTTGAATTCATCAGCATCATTATCCTGTCCGTTGGAAGTTTGTTTTTCGGAGGCTCGTGGTGAAGCGCTACAAAAATCTATTGAAACAAGCGCTTTAAAACGTGGTGTGAGACAACTCGCTAAACTTTATAATTGTGAAGCGACATTAGAGGGTGTTAAATGTGTTACCGATACCCTTTCTTATGAAGAATCATGTAGGACATGTTTTGATCCTACCGGAATTCAATGTCTTTTATTAGATGATGGACTTGATTCATTAGATGGGCTTCGTGATGTGGAAAGTCATGTGGGATTGGTTGAATGCGCGAAGAGAATTGTTAGAATTGAAAGGATTGCTGAACAAATTATTAGTGATTTGGTCATATCTTTTAAAAACTCCGGAAATGATAATTTGGAATTACAATCTTTTCAAGATCCTTTTAAAAATCAACTTGAAACTTTAGCTAAATCTGATCTCGTGGTTTCATTTAAAAGTATTGCTGCTTATAGGACTGGATTAAATGTCAGTTGCGACATTGATTATAATATAGTCGTACGTTCTTTAGCTAAATTTATATTAGAATATGGTGATGGAGAGAAAACTAAAGTTGTTGAAACCAGGCTGCTTGTTGATAAAATTCTCATCGACTATATTTTAAATTTGGCAATTGAAGTTGCAGTTAAATATGACATTCCAATCCAACTTCACACAGGTATGGATCATTTAATTTTTTTTTCAAATATATATTCTTAAAAATTTATATATTTAACAAAATTTCTTTATTTGTTATGTTCATAGGGTTTGGTGATAACGATCTTGATCTTCTTTCTTCCAATCCTCTTCATCTTCGAAAATTAATTGAGAAATATCCGACTGCAAAATTCGTTTTATTACACTCGTCTTATCCTTATACGCGTCAGGCGGGATATCTTGCTTCGGTTTATTCTAACGTTTATGTTGATATTGGTCTTGTATTTCCTATGATTTCTGCAACAGGACAAGAAACAAATTTATTTGAATTGGTAAAACTACTCGAAATTCTATTTATTATTTGGTTTGAATTATTTAACTTACATTTAATAATTCCTTTACAGCTTGAAATCTGTCCAAGCAACAAAATCTTGTTTAGTACAGGTAATTAATTCATGATAATCAATAAAATTTTTTTTTTTAAAAAAAAAATGAGCATTTATTGAAATTTCAAAATTTTAGATGGTCATTATCTTCCAGAATCATTTTATGTTGCAGCAATTCAAGTAAGGGAGGCCTTGGGTAAAGTTTTGTTAAAAGCAGTTGGAAATGAAGATTTCACTATCGAAGAAGCAGTAAAAATAGCCAAACAAATCATGTTTGAAAATTCGAATGAATTATATAAACTAAACTTAACCCCCAAAATCATTTCGAATCAAGGTGATTTTTTATTTATTGATTTTTTAAAGGTAAAAATAAAAGTTTTCTAAAAATCTTAACTAAACTTTTTTTCTGATTCTTTTTTTCTTAGAATATATCGGATCATCTGCTAGAATTTCGAATCTTGCACTCAAAAAACTTAAACACATGGGAGTAAAATATATACGATTGGGATGGCTAGATTTTACAAACATTCTTCGATTTCGAGCAATTCCAATCGATAGATTTATCCAGCGCACAATTACCAGCGGAATAACGATCGCAAAATGTTTAAATACATTCCCCCTTTATGGAGACGTTCTTGTAAAAGAAACGGGTTTTGGTGCTGCAGGAGAATTGTTCTTAAAACCTGACTTGAATACAATTGTTCATTTACCTTATCTTCCTGCGCATGCTTTTGTCCATACATCGTTGGAAAATAAAGTGACTCCCGATGATGTGGCATATCCATCAACTAGCGAATCTTCATCTTATTCAGTATGTTTAAGATCATGCTTAAAAAATATTATGGAACTGACAAGAAAAGAATTTGGAATTGATTTTCTAGTTGGAATTGAATCGGAATTTGTATTATTAAGAGGCGGAAATGTTAACCACCAGCCTTATCAACCCAATGCTGTTGATAATTCGTTGTATTGTGCTGCAGCAGCTTATCGAGATGATAATGCGATCCAAACAATCGAACAAATTCTTGATGCCTTGCAAGATCAAAATATTGAGCTAGAACAATTTCATCCAGAATCGGCTCCGGGTCAATTTGAAATCATCACTGGGCCCGATAATCCTTTGACCGCTGCTGATAAAGTTGTCATAACACGACAAACTATTTATGATGTCGCTGCTAAAAATTTTCTTAAGGCGACTTTTTTACCAAAACCCTTTCGTAATCAAGGTAAATTTTATTTTATCAATGAATTTATTATTTTATTTATTATTATCACTAATATCATAATTGTTATATCATTCAGCCGGAACAGCTTCACATTTTCACATTTCAATTCAAGAAATTGATCCGAGTAAAAAGATTTACGATGATCATCATTCAAAATTATCTCGTAAAGAAAGTTTTTTTGTTGCAGGTATATTAAGCCATTTGAAAGCGATAGCTGCTTTAACTTTGCCAACGATTAGTTCTTATGAAAGAACAGCCTTAGGTGAGTTTTTAACAAAGTACGAGTGCTTTTCCAGTTTGGGCAATTATTAATTAGTTTTCTTTCTAATCACCAAACTTCATACATTTGAAGGTTGTTGGACTGGCAAATGGATCAGTTGGGGTATCGAGAATAGGTAAATTTAATAAACCTAAAGTTAGGTAAAATAATACTTCTGACATAAAAATTAACCTTTTTTAAAAATGAACAAACGATAAAAAATGATAGAGAAACGCCCATTAGAGCATGCTATCTTCCTAGGGAAGGAATGAAAGGAGAAATGGATGTTAACTTTGAAATTAAATGTGTTGACGCAACAGCAAATCCTTATTTAGCTTTAATTGCTATACTTTGCGCTGGAATTGACGGCATTCGAAAAGAATTGGAATTGAAAATGCATTACTGTAATGGTAATATACATTCATTATTTTTCTTATTTTTCGAACTTTATTAAATTTACTTGAACCATTTGATATTAATTGTAAGATGATCCAGAAAACTTATCTTCCGAAACTCGTGCAAGACTTGGAATTACCGAAAAATTACCCGATAGCCTAGCAGATTCTTTAGCCGAATTGAAAAAGGATACAGATCTGACTAGATCTATTGGAAAAGATATAATTCAAGGTTATATTGCTGTTAAAGAGGTATGTAAATGTAAATTTAATTATCCATTATTTATTTTTTGATTCATTTGAACTAATTACATTCTTTTTTTTCTCTTTTCTTTATTTAAGAACGAATTAAAATTCTTTAAAAATTTGTCTCATGATAAAATATACGAAATGCTTCTTGAGAGATTTTAGATACGCAAAGTATAGGATTTTAACAATTAACAATAATATTAAATTTTTACAATTTTATTAATATATATTGGTTTGTTAATTTTTACATATATTTCCGGAATAATGAATAAGCCTTTAATTAAAACTTTGTCACAAATTTTAATCAAATTAATTCTGCATGATGTTCGAGGAATTCTAACCTAATTTTATTTTCATTGATAAATAATTTTTTTTTTTGATTAAATCCTAGATTCCTCCCTTTCTAAATTTTAAGTATTTCACGTATTTTACACTTGAATAAACGTTTATAAAAATTTACATGTAACGTGTGTGTTTATACAATTTAATTTATTATGCAATATAACTTTATTCAACAATTTTAATAAAATCGTTCGAGGAATATTTACATACTATATATAATGTGACATCTGTTGTGATGATAATAAAAATTATATGGTTAAATTGATTTTTTTTTTGAAAAGAAAGATAAATATTTATTTACATATCATCTTCCTTCCAATTCCATTAGTTGTTTCTTTAATTTTTTTATAGTACAATTCATCTGTCCAATTTCATTTTTCAAGTTGTCATTATCACTTTGTAATTCTTTTATCTCTTTCTTCTTCTTTTGCCTTAATCTTGCAGCAGCTTTTCTGTTTAGCATCTTCCTTCTTTCTATTTTCGAATTTATATTGATTTCACAAGAATTACTCGATGAACATGAAGAGGAAGAGATATTGCTAACAGGTTGAATTTGCTGAACATATTCAGAAGGTTGCTGTTTTGTTGAAATTGGCCTTTAGCTCATGTAAGAGAATTCTTATAAACAAGAATATGACAAGGAGCTTACCAAAAGAAAATCATCAATGAGGAAATCATAATCAGGTAATATCTGAAAATTTACTTCGTTTTCCATGATGTTTTCTCTCTTTTTTTTTCCTTTAAGGAAATACAAAAAGAAAAAAGAAAGAGAAATGAAGAGAAAAGAAGGAAAAGAAAAGAAGAAAACTAATAAAACTATCCAAAAGGTACAGTTCTTTATATAAAATCTTGAATTCATCTACATCATTGCTTTTTCTTGCTAAACCCTTTTCCTTTAATGTCTTGATGTCAGTATAAAAAATAAATTTCAAGAATCCAGCAATGCTGATTTAATGAGATTTTATATATGAGGATCTGTTTTCAGGACTCGTGAAGGCGATTTAAAATTTTACCGCCGATTATCTAACTTTTTAAAGTGCCGGTAGGTAAGTATATGCCGGACAGGTAATGAGTATTCGTTTTGTTGAAAGAAATTCTAACGCACACTAGAGAAGGGAAGCATTTTGGTAATATTTTTATAACACCATCATAAAAGATGGTAAATATAATCAGTAGCCTGGGGCCTTTGGAGAATTGATATAAAAATGAATTGAAGTTTGAAATTCGAAATTAATGAATTGTACAATGTTCTTTTAAGTCAAATTTGCAAACAAAAAACGACATTTATTTATGTTGACACAACAAGCGATGGATTTAAAGGTCTTATTGAAAAAATTTAGACTATTGGATTTGGACTAATTGGAAATAGTCCAATAATTTGCAAATCTTAACGTTTATTAGTAAATAGAACCATGTGTTCATAATAGGTAAAACATAACATCTGAAGCAAGTTCAGAATGTTTAAATAGATCTAATATAATGTCCATATACATCGCTCGAGTGTTTCTCTTTATTGTGTAAATTAAATAATCAAAGTACAGTATATTGATACTTGTTCATTTGACAGACAAATGTTTATTTATTTCAAGCGTTTAATCCATTACCTTCGACGACATTTTAGTTAAAATGCCTCGTTTTCGATCGATTATTGATAATTTTAAAGGAAATATTAGGTGATTCAATCCAGATAAAACTTTATATAGACATGCAATTGTTCGATAGAAGTTTTGTAATACCTTCTCTTAAAGCTTGTTACAAATAGTTTTACCTTATTTAAAATCATCCTGTGCATTCGAAATATTATAATAGAAAAAAACATTAAAGTTTCTATATAAATTTTTTTATTTGAAGAAAAGTTCAATTTTAAAAATCAAACAAAACCCGTTTATTAATTTAAGATCACAACCACATACTTATATGTGGCAAGCCTTATTCTTCAGAGTACTGTACAAAGTAAAGAATATATAAGAGATTCCGGAATAGTTAAACGGGTTAATCTCTTGGCAGTGTCATGGACTAAACATACATACTATACATACTAATACCGGTAGATGGTGAACTGCGATTGAGTTTAGGTTGTTTAACCATCGTAATGATTGCAATGGAACCATATAATGTATTTATAAAGGATTATTTAGTATATTAAGTTTGAAAAGATCAAAGAATATCCAACCCTTAAAGCATGAAATAATGAAAATGGTTTATGAAAAATTATTAATTCTCATTTGTTGAAATCAGTATGTTCTGTAAAAACGATGTATAATAATATAAGGAAAATGACATTAGAACAGGTATCATTATTTAAGTCGTGTGAAAAATAAAGATAATATTTTATGAATAGAAAATTACATCGTCCAAAAAATTTATAAGATCGACCAATGATCATATTCAGCCAATTTTTTTGTAGGATGGGATACAATCGTTGAAGTTTAACTTTTGCATTGAATTCAGACGATTTGAGAATTATAAAATCATGAGCTTTTTCTCTTATGTCAAACAAGATATGATCGAACATGGGCGGAACTTTTCATCCAAAGAAGACTCCTATATATTGAACTCACAATACACGAATTTCAAAAGCATCATTATTCACAATTGATCCTAACGAGAAGCAACCAGCCCAACAACAGCCAACAAGAAAAATAGAAACAATTGTTAAGATCATCAAACGTTTTTTTTTCATCAAATCGTTGAAGAAACTAAAATCATGTTTTTCTTTCAGAAGCTTTCTTGGAATTTATTAGATATTTATATACTGATCAAATATATGTTTTAAAATTAATGCTCGTGATAAAGATTCTTTTGAACTTAGAAATGATTACTTGATTTGGCAAAAGAGTATGATTCTAGCGAATTAAAGAATAGAATTAACGAGATTTAATGCAATTAATAAAATTCTCAGTAATTTGCATAATAAATCGTATCCATATTAAAATTTCATTATCTAAATATTACTAGAATGACCAGAAAATATATTGGTGCGTACAAAAAAAATCGGCTTAACTGACAAACATTTATAAAACACCCAAGCATGAATTGCTTGCAGAATTGTTTTACAGACGATGGCGTGCTCCAGGATTTTATATCCTGAGTATCTTTTCATCATTTCTTACGATAACTCTTAAACATATATAATTTACCGAGTACAATTTGTTAAAATAATATAAGAACTATAATCATTAATTTATTTATTATTAAGATAATTACGAAGAGAGCTTTTTTATTTTGGATATTATATTGGAGAAAAAATTGGAGAATTTGTAAATAAAAATTTCAAATGGACTCCAATGGTAAAACTCTCAAGAACTAATAAAATCCATAAAAAGATTCCATGTAAAATTTCCCTTCGTTTGAATGATTAATTCACTCGTTTGCAAATAAAAAATTAAATATTACTTTAAAATGTAAGTAATTTATTTCATTATCGTTAAGAATAGAAGAACGATCACAGTTTTTGTTATGATTGTGGCCACAATGAGCTTTCTTTTTGCTATTCGTGTATCCTATTTACCATAAACTTCAAAATTTATTTGAAGACATCAGAAACAGGGAAGAACGTTCGCAGAAAGAACGACATCACACTGAAGGAATATGCTAACCAATTCCTCCTCTAGAATCAGTAGTAAACCTTCATAGTAGAAAACTTCATTCAAAGGTATGTTTCAACTCCTTGAAAGGTGACGTCACTCACGAAGAGTTTTCAATTCCCCGACATTTTATACCTATTGGCAGCCAACTTCGGATACACAACGACTCGACAAATAACTCAGTAAGATACTTACCCTCTAAAATTTGCAACAGCTTTTATTTTGAAATTCCCTTTTCCATGGCAGATGAAACCTTTTTTTAATTTTTAATAAAAAAAAATATTATAGAGATAAAATAATATTTTCATCATGGTATTAAATTTGAGATAAATTGTTTTTATCATCGGCAGGCATAAAGATTGGCTCTTCGCAATTGTCTACCGTACTTAGTGATTGCAATGAGATTGTGCAAAGTTACTCATAATTCTTGTGCGTCAAGCTGCGAAATATTTTAATAATGGGAGTAAGAACAGTATTGATGTATGGAATAGAACCGTTGAATTTATTAAACGTAGTATTTCGTGGGGAACGGTAAGGTTCTGGTTTGAAATGATCATAAAGCGGTTTGTAAGGATTGGATGGTTTACGGTTTTTACAATCTTTGTATTCATGTCCAGGGGCACCTCAGCTTCGACAATGTTTGGATTGAACTTATGATTGATGCATCGCGTGGTAAAAAGTTGAAAACGCGAGTTGTGATTGGCTGGTATAATTTGTGTTAGAACGTGGGGGTGAAAAATCTTGTGGGTAAGATTCCAGAGCACGTGACAAATATACAAGCAAAATAATTTTGTCATGAATGGAATAACTATATACCAGATTTACTTGCTCATATTGTAGTTATTTTTGAAACTAAAGAGCGA
Organism: Funneliformis geosporum; assembly: GCA_946474995.1. NCBI lineage: Eukaryota > Fungi > Glomeromycota > Glomeromycetes > Glomerales > Glomeraceae > Funneliformis > Funneliformis geosporum. The sequence goes on from CAMKVN010001798.1 coordinate 11,523, forward strand.
ATTTGCAATTCAAAAATACATTACTTTTTTTGTGTTGTCGAATAATTTGAATAATTTTTTGCATTTTCTTTTTTTTTTTTAACAAAAAAAATTATTTGATTTATTCAATCAATCTGAGAACGTCATTCATGTCCATAGTTTATTACCAAATGGTTGGTTGTGCATCGTTCGTTACCCACTCGCTTTCATGTCCAACAAATTTACCTCAATCAAGTGCGTTGCAAATTTTGAAACCAAGGTCAACGAATTTCTAAAAGCATCCCTTACATTGAGTTAGGTTCTTGTCTATGCGAATTACAAAATTGATTAAAGAATAACACATCAAAATACTACCATATGTATGGACCTGGATGAGAAGCGAAAAATCATGTTTCGCTTGAAATACTTGAATTGAATAATTTGAATCGTAAAAATAAAACGCCGGTTTGCCTGGAAAAATAGTGAAATTATTTTCATATTTTCATTGCTATTATTTTCAAGTGGTTATATTAATTAATTCCTTTCTTTGCATTGGAAATACAATCAAAAATCAATATACCACTGTTAGTATTATATGTTCCATAACGTAAATATTTAAGAATAAAAAAATAAGCATCACTAGTAAATTTAGAATAATTATTACTTAATTTCGCTAATTTCATTCGGAATTCTTTAGCAATAAAAGGTTAAGAAATTATTGTATAAGTAAGCGTTCTAAAATAATCTACAACATATTTGACATAAAGTAATTCGTCGTCTTTTATTAAACAAATTTTTTTTGAATGAAATACAGTATTATAAATTTTAACTTACTAGCCGTGTTAAAGTTTGTAACTTCATTTCAAAAATTTTACTACTATTAAAAAAATTTTTTTGGTCGTACGCGATATTTGATGAAATAAAATTGGTTTTATTTGGTATAATCAATCGAAAAAGTCAGCTCACATTTAAGAAATGTGAATTCTTTATGAAGATTTTTGGTAGAGGATTTTTATCCGTTGCTAATTAATTTTGTCGAATTAAAGGCACGTGATTATTTAATTATAAATAAATTTATAAAAAGTTTTGGAGACTCTCCGAAACTTTCATTTATCACTTGCTTCTAATAAAAGTGATTGAAGATTAATCACTTTATAATTTAGAAGCGATAGTACTTCGCAAATTAAAAATTGAAATTTTCTCTTGCAAATAGTTTAATTATTTTATTAAAAAAATAGATCATTTTCTATTTAATATAAATTGTCATACACCTTCCTTTATTATATTAAATAGTTGATCTTAATATTTCACGTTTGTTCATCGTCTGCCAACTCTTGTTATTAAATAAAAAGTTATGATATAGAAAAAAAAATAAGCGTAAAAATCTATTTATCTAATTAAAAGGGTAAGGGATTAAAAAAAATATCCACCAAACTCAAGCTTTAATTCTCAAATACGACACATTGGGGTATTAAATAAATGGATCATAAGAACCTAAGAAAACCTAGTATCGCCAGACCTCTTAAAGAGGAACTCTAACTACCTAGCTTCTGGTCCCAAACACACTCAAATATGATGGAAGGCACTGTCGCAACTAGGCTGACCAACCAAACATAAATGAATGTATTTGAGAATTTTCTTCTCGAGCGGGCCACCCATTAGCACTACCAGAACTCTAGGTCAGATTTTCCAGATAAACATTTTGTTTAAGTACACCAATAAGGGAATAGACAGTCTGGGAGCCCATTGCCAGCAGATACGGCCCTGTATGTACTAGGTATCCTCACCACTTTCGATTTAAATCCCAATGTACGTATAAGAATCATAAAACTTGAGTTGAACGCGAAGGAAAGTAATAAGGGTCCTAATAAAACTATACTAATTGTGGGTCAAGAGGAAACAGTAGAATTTGTTAGAGACATCAAAAAAAAGCCTAAAATACACAAATAACGAATAGTATAATAAATACTTACAATTTTTTAAAATGGATATATAATTAATCATCATCTTAGACGCAATACATCTGCTTAAAGTACGTCACTAAAATTATTTCACAAAATTAGTTTAAAATATGGATGAGATCACAAAAAAAAAGATGGTCACCTGACTAGACGTGCATGATCAATAATTTTTAAAAAATAGTCGACTTTGGAAATAAAATAATACTATTATATATCAAAAGAAAAGACTTTGGTAAATTATTACATTACAGCATGCGATATTATAAGTTGTTAATCATCACCTAATTTTTTATACTGATAATATTATCGCAGGAAAGGGCCAAGAGCGAGCATAAAAGATACTATATATGATTAAATAAAAAAAGTGAAACGTGTAAAGCAATAAAATAATAAAGTCAAATATAAAAAATATTGTTTAAAAAGCTACAAACCTTTTCTCCATATTATTACTTTGTAAACGGAAAGATGAAACGGTAATAGAAGAGCGAAGAAAAAATATCCCTAAAAGAAGCGTAAAAAAGTAAATAGAAAAAAGAAAAAAAAGCAAATAAATCATAAAGATATTACAAAGTTAAAATTTCATTTCACTTGATTTTTTGATGTTAGATATGAGAGAGAAGAAAGAAAATGATGAGTAAAAAGCAAGAGCTACGCTTTTTTTTAATTGATCTTTGCACGTGTTAAAAAGCAAAATGAAATTATTTGTATTAGTAATTTTACTTGATAAAGAGATATAACACGAGTTGATTTAAAAACTTCGTAATAATCATATCACGTGATAATCAACATTTACCAGCCAATAACATTTCAATTAAAAAACTTTTGATTACAATAAATGATAACTATTATATAATATGCATATTAAATATTTGGAAAGTTAGTAATATCTTGTAATATTCAGCATGTATTTGTAGAGAAAGTTGTAAATTCTAAAAAATATTGATTATTAGTATAAAATTTTTTGTTATTACAATATTTTTAATGTCTTAAAATTCTTTTTGTAATTTAAAGTTGATTTCAACTTTTGATTTATAATTATTAATTTCTTCTTCACAATACAGAAGGTATCCAAAAGTTCTAAATGCCTTTTTTGGAAATCAATAACTTTATGATTTTTGTTAAATTTTTGTTTATAATTTATACATAATGTTTAAATTTCATGTAACTGTTTGTTTACTTTACAAAAAAAATGGGAAAAAAATGAATTAACTGTAAAATAACGTAAGACAATATTTTATTGTTAATAATGTAGAGATTTATATCAATAAATTGCAAAAACTATTAGATATAAAAAGACAATAGTTTTTATACCACTGAGCTTTGGACACATTTTGAAATTAATAAACTTCTAAACATGCTGGCTATAAATTGGGAATTATATAAGTCTAATAAGATAAAATTTTATGCATCTGCCGCTATTAAATTGGGAAGGAATAAGACAGGAAAACAAATAAATGGAAAATTATTTAACCTTAAAACAAAATATACAAATGAAAAGAAAAAAGTAACTGGTAAGGCAACTTCTAAGTGGCCTTATTTAAATAAAATGGAAAGTTTATTTGATAGCAGAGAAAATATGAATCCTGATTACCTAATTTTGGCTTTAACTTCAGATGAAAAAGATAAGATATAAATTTTTATTTATTTATAAATAATATAACGCATATAAATTATTAATCACATTATAATTTTTTTTAGTTTACGGTCTATAATAATGAAAATAAAGGAAAAACTAAAAAAAAATAAATGATACTGATCAACTGTATTTGGATGAATTGTGTTATTTACAAGAAATGAAAAATAAATCTTTAAAGATGTGAGACGATTATCTGAAAAGTCGATTAGAATTTAATCGAGAAAAGTTTGAAAAAGAATTTGAAGAAAAAACAAAGGAAAGAGAAAATAAAATGGATTTAGAACATGAAAAATTAAGAATGGAAAATGAAAGAATGATAAAGCAAATAGAACTGGATCATCAATTACGAATGGCAGAACTTGAATTTAAATATAATAATAAAAATACAGAGTGAATTACAGGTCAGTTGCTTGAACCGGTTGATCATATTATTAGAGTTTTTCAAATTAAACTATCAGTCAGATTTAATTTATCTGAAACCTGACCTTTCGAAGCATTAAATATGAACAAAAGATAATTAAACTTCTTTAGTTTATAAGCTCATTTTTATTTTTTTTGTATTAAGTTTTAATAAATGAAATTTCTTTTTATCTAATTAATTATAATAATGAAAGAAATAATAAAATAATTTATTGAAATTATTTTCTAAAAAAAGAAAATGTTTTAGTATATATATTATTATAAAATGATATGATTTTTCTGAATTTATAATTAATTTTTTTTTCTAATAATTTTTTATTTGTTAGAATTTAATATTCTATTATCGTCGCATTTATATTACTGTTGATACTGGATCATATCAAAAGTACTGTGTCATAAAGATCTATAAAAATGTTAACATTCTCAACTCCGTTAACATTCTCAACTTTATTAACATTATCAACATTTTTATATTTAACATAGTTTTATTATTTATAATAATTGGAAATTAATACATACCTTAAGAAGGAGTAAGGATAATATTTTACTAGATAAAATTATTACCTTATGACCTTATGAGTTAGAGAACTTACAATTTATTATAATATTAATAAAGCGTATAATTAACCAAGTTAAAACTTATCCTTCGCAACCCTTTAACCTATGTATATATTATTATTGTTTATTAATTTTGCGTAGTATTGTATTGATTCATTGTATTGATCCTATAAGAAATTTAAATAAGGAAATGATATGTTTATTATAAGGTTTGTATATGTATTTACTGATTCCGTAGTAAATTACGTATATTTTATAATGATTTATTTTTTTATAATTTTTTAGAAAATTGATGTATACGGAATTATTAA
>CAMKVN010001799.1:0-16359 GCA_946474995.1 Funneliformis geosporum
TCAAACATTGTAATTCTTGGTATCAGACAGGCTAATTCCTAGTCAAGTTCGATAACATCATCTAGAATTGAGTCAAATGCGCTAAAAGTTTGAATTTGATAATTGATTCATATAGCTAAAATGGGTTCGCAAGCGGTCAGGAATCTTTTCTGAATACTATTTTGAAATCTGTCCCAGAAACCCCATTTTTATCCTACTTAATTGCTTTTTTGATATTTAGAATATTGTCTGTTATGGGCAAAACATTTTTCTTTTAAATTTCATTTTTCAAGAATATTTTCTAAACAGTTTTAATATTTTTAGAAATATAAGAATTAGACGATTATTCTATGTTAATGCTTTATGTAATTTCAATTTTTGGTCTAACTATGAGATTATTATACCAATATAACTATTATTTTAACAGGAAGTCTAAAGATCTATTGTCATATTAATAATAATTATGCTTAATTTTAATTTTAATAATTCTTTAAGATTTTTTCCTATTTTATTATAACTATTTTGTACCATATTTTGCATTCTTCTTCAATTTGTATTTGAAAACTTGATTCAAATTTGTAAAACATATTTTGATAATCAAGAATTATAAAGTTTATAAGCAAATTAATTGGTGATTTATAGTAATATGTTTTATGGTAGTCCTAATATTACCATCTGTAATTTTTGGCTCTTTTAGATGATCTTTATCAATTCTATGATCCTGCAAAAGATATTGCTGAGTAGTAGACATTGAAGTATCTGTTGTTCATAAAGATGGGCATCATAATTAAGAAGTTGCAACTCGGTAAGTTGCAACTTGATTTGCAACTTGGTTGCAACTCCTTGTAAATTTATTTTAATATAAAAAATCATAAAATGTTGCAACTCAAAATGTTGCAACTTAAGTTGCAACTAGTTAAAAATTTAAAAATAATTATGGGAACCATCTTTAGTTGTTCATTTATAATACTTAATTATATTTTTATTTTTACATACTTAACAAATAGTATATAATTGTTTCTCCTCATTATCATATTCTTACCAAAAAATGGTTCCAAATAATGCTTGAGTTTTCTCTTTTATACTTTTATTAAATGTATGCTCCATTTTTTTTGAAAAGAATTAAATTAAAATATGATGTTATACTAATACAATATAAATGTAAGATCAATATGATGATAAGTTAAATTAAATTCAATAAACTGCTTTAGATGTGTAACTGGTCTAAATTAGTAAACATTTTATTTAAAAAAAAAATTTCAGATCAGTCTCTGTCTAAAATGATCTGAAACTGAAAACCTAAAACCGGTCTTGGAGAACTAGAATCAAATCTAAATTTTCTTCTAAAGCTCACTAACCTTCTAATGATCAATGATTGTTAGTATCCGATTAGAAGGTTAGTAAGCTTTAAAGAAAATTTATATTTGACTCTAACTTCGTTAGTTGATATAGTATAAGGGTGGATGCTACTTTAGTAAATTGCGTCATATCTGTGATGTGATAGTGGCTTGCCTATTCATATGATCAAACATCACATGATCAAAATTTTTCATTGCGATAAAATCACGCGCGAATTTTGGACTATCACTAATTATATCTACCTATTCATATCGTAAGTCTACAGTTTTATGTGTAGAAAGCGTTTACGGCTGGCCAGTTCGCTGGACTAGAGAAGTCGGGTTTAAAATAAAAAAACCAGTTCGCGCACAGAGGCTCGATATTTTAAAAGCCTAATTTTAAGCGAAACTTTCATTATTTTCAGAGACCTGCTAAGGAATAATATAAGGTGGAGTAAGCGAAATATATGATGCTATCAAAGAGGGAGGAAGTACGCGGATCCTTTTAAGCATCAAGTTATTTCTTTGCTCTCACATTTTCGGAAATCTAAAGATAATTTGTTTCTATCACTAATGTTAACTACGAGAATATCACCACCATAATCTTTTCTCCCATATATATCTCCCCTACCCACACAGTCTATGTAAGATAATATTCTCCGCAAGAGAACTTCCCCGAGATGAAGTAATTTCAATCCTATTAGCAATGAAACATAAAAATAAAACAAGGCAAGACTTTCGATTCTCTCTTACCATTACAATTCGTTTTTACAATATTCCAGTTCAACATATCCATATTTGATTAAGATACTGGCAAAAGGTTCAAGTATTCGGCACGTGAAGATGCTTTATGCCGGCGCCAGACTTTTGCTGTGCCGTTGCATGTGACGAGATTCAGTAATTTCACTGCGTCTATTGTACGCGTGATTTTCTCGGCGAAGGAAAAATGCCGATATTTAACAAGAGTAATATGTCCATTTTATTTTTTGAACACCTATAGAGGCGGATATCTGTTTATCCGCATGACGGAATCTAATCCATATATACGGGATACAAAAGTGTTTTTTTATAATATAAAAATAAACTTATCTCAGATTTCTTTTGAGTTCACTATTATAAATATAATATATTTCTTTAATAATAAATTTTCTTAAAAAACAATATTAATCAAAGGATAATATTATAAATTTTGTGATATAAAGAATTTGAAGAAATATTTCTCAAGAATAATAACAGTTTTGACTTTGTAATATTATTAATAATTATTCTATGTTTTTATTAGAAATAAAAGACCGCAGGTTGAAAAGAAACTTTTATTTGCACAAATACATTTATTGAAATTGGTTATTGATTTATTCCTACTTAATAATAATATGTTTAAGGGCTAAATTTTTAATGAATTTAAAGAATTAAATGCAAATAAATATTAGTATTTGTATGCTTGATGTAAAATACATGAGTGATCTTTAAGAATGTTTCGTTTCTATGCTCTAGTCTGAAGTGGGATATTAATATATATAAATATAATGCTATAATAATGAACTAAAGAAAGTAATAAAAATAGTAAAATGAAAATTATTTAAAGAGTTTTCCCATCCAGTTTTTTATGGAAGTTTTCGATGATTTAGAAGGTGTTATTGGTTTTGCTGAAGCTACAGGTTTTGGTTTTGACGTTGACACAAACTTTGAGGCATTTGTTGTCGAAGGCTTTGTTACTAAAGCTTCTAATTTTGAAAAATTGGACACCTTATTGTCCTTTTTCACCTTATCGCAATGATGATCAAGTTCCAAACGGTGCTTGATGCAATAATTTTTTCCACAGCCTGAGCAAACCAGAGGAAGAGGACTTCTTGTTTTACATTTTCCAAAAGAACATGCATTAAACGGTTTAGAAGAAGTTGTTTTTGACGGAGGTCGACAGTCGTTGGCTATATGAAAGTTCATCTATAAAAGTATAAAATAGAAAATAAATAAAGACGTATTATATTTTTATTTTTATGTTAAAAACATACTCTAATATTTGGATCCTCTCCACGGCTAACAGGAACAGGAACATTACACACAGGACAAACAGGTACTCGTTCTCCATCGTCACTGGGTGCATTCGGACAACTATGATCTTTTGGATTCGAATGTTCGCTGCAATATTCTTGTTTACAATGTTGACATTTGAAAGGAAGGTAATCTAATTGTTTGCACGAAGTATTAGCACAATGACGTCCCAATTCTGGTAATTCCATTATTCTAATATTTTTTTGAGCAGAATTTTCTTGTAATAATGTATAAATAATAATTTTGCTTGCTTTAATAATAATAATTACTTTTTCTAAAACGACACATATATATATATAAAAGCAGAATTAAATTACGTCATTGTATTGCATAATATTACGTTTTCTTCTGTTGCACAATCCATCACAATTAATATTTATATGTAATATAAATAGAAATGTTGGAGTATTCAATAGAAAGCAGGACAATGAACTTAACTGTCGAGGAACAAATAAACGACGAAGTCCCTAATGACTCGTTAACGTTGGGTCAATTGAAAAAAATTGTAAAACAATTTCCGAATAAACAAAAAGTAAAAAAAAACTGTAACTTTGCATTCTTTTTTAAAAAAATTTATAGAGGGAATTTAATAATAAAGATTTATCAATATATTATTTAGCCAAAAGAAATCGCCTTTACCTATACTGATACTGACAGTATTTCAAATGAAATTGATGAATTTTATAGTTATGTTGAAATTTCACAATGTTTTGAAAACAAAAAGTCATTTGAAGAAGGATTCGACGAATGTAAATGTTTCGAATTTAATTAAGTTTAAATTTAATCGTTTACGTTCATACTTAAATAAATATTTGGCCAATTTTGATTAGCTTGGACTACTTGTACAATATCCGAACGCCGTACTTATATTGAATACCTGTTAGAAACTTTGGAATTAAAGGATCCTGAAAAGAGATTCTGTACTGCCAAAAAATTATTGTATATTGCTCAAGGTTAACAATTAACTTATTTGTTACAATCTCTTATAGTTTGACAAGTAAATTTTAAAATTTGATTATTATTGAATAATCAGGAACATTTGGGGAATCAACTTCGCCAGAACATCATCTCGAATTGATAATTGAAAATAATAAATTGCTGCGGAAGTGTGGAGCACTATTGTCATATTTTCAAGCCTTAAAGTTGGCTTGTCATGCTCATGATCATTATAGGTTTTTTTCGTTTTTTTTTCGTTTTTTTTAGATCTTGCTTTTCAATTATTATGTAATTACAATTCTCTAAATTATACATTACAGCCATCCAGATTTTATTTCAGATCGACAGGCTTATATCGATGACACAAATATCGAGATAGGATTCTATTTAACGTTGTTATATATGTTAGTCGAAGTTCATCGTGGAGACGAATCATTTGGCTCAGAGCTTGGTTTGTTCTTAAAGTATATTGGATAAGCAGTTATCTAATAAGGATCTAAGAGACAATACTAATTCAATTAATATCTACTATATATAATATGTTGTTATATATAATTAAGTCGAACTTGATCCACCAATGTCTGTATTTCTTTTTGAAATCATCGCGTCATTACGAGAAAAAGAAAAGAATGCCAAAGGATATCCAGTAAAAAAGGTAACCAACAATCTTAATACTTACATGTTAGGAATATATTTTTAATTAAATAAATATATATATATAGTTGCTTCTTTTATTATGGAAAGTTATTTTGGCAAGTTTCGGTGGGTCAGGTGATGTCCGAAAATTGAAGGATGTAGTTAGATTAATAAATGGATTGCCACCTATAAATAATAAAGGTAATATATACGTAAAAACTTTTTAGTCATTTATTTGAACTAATTATCCCCTTTTAAAAATAAATCAATCAATAATTAGAATTCTCGACTAAGGCAACTCCAATTGATTATCATACTTTTCAAGCCGAGGCTACTCAAAAATATCCAACATATATTCCGCCTCATAGTCCAGTTATTCCTATGCCTTTCATAATTGCAAATCAGTATCCTAATAGCAATAATAATAACGATGTATTTACACAGAATAGTTTTTCAAGTATAAACAATAATTCGTCACCAAAATCACGTAAACAACAATTTCAAACAAATCAACGACAACCTTTTATTTTTCCATTCTCAAAATCTACACCTACAGTGCCAAAATCAATACAGGAAGCAGGAGATTTATATTTAAAATTTATGTATACAAACTTAGGGATCTTACAATTTTGGAAAGAGAAGGATGAGATGAAGAAACAACAATTTGGTTATTCAATAAATGATGTGAGATTACATAACGAAAAAAACAGATCAAATTGTGGAAGGGAAATATCAAATGGAATTAATGACACGGAAGCGCAGGTGACAAAAAGAGATAGAGAAAAGTTGGACAGGATTGAACTTCTTTATGTATCCTTTTATATTTCTAAACTCGCATCAATCATTTATTATTACAACAATGTTCTTCTTAATGATTTTAAATTATAATAGAGGTCAATCCTACCACACATGCAATACATTGTTATCGTGCTACTTAAATTGTTGCTTGCAACTGTTTCGCCCAATTCAAATAATGTCAAAGTAAATGATAATGGTGATAGCATAACAAAGGAGAATGTTACAATAAATAATGGTTTGTTGTATATTTAATGCCAAAATAAAAAGATATATCCTTATTTACATAGTGACTTTACATTTTAATATTTGTAGGTTTATCACCTGATAGCAATATTTATTCTTCATCTTCAAATGGAAATAGTGTTGAAGAAATTGATATTATGAGACATCGAGAAATTACATCTAAAGCAGTTTCAGCAATTTTATTGTTAATGTTAAAATATTTGAAATTGTCCCGTATCCTTTTTTTGTTTTAAAAAAAAAGATCGATTGGATTTTAATAAATCTTAAAAAAGTTTTATTCCTTAATAAAGCTAACTATAATTTAGATATCTTAAAATTCGAATATGTTTCTCAACTATTGGTTGAATCTAATTGTTTGCTTTTAATTTTGAAAATGTTTGGTCTACAGGATGTAAGCTTGACTATAAAATCTAGAAATGATGTCGAGGATTTAAAGTAAGTATACAATTGCATCAGTTGTTGATAAAATGAAGTATTTAACAACATTTAAGTAACAATTACTCATTTAATTATAATCAAGCTTCTTTCGATATTGTAAAAATATTAATGATAAACATGGATCTGGGAAAACATGTGATGATAATCCCGAGGATGAGAGATCAAAAGAACAACCGCAGATAGAACATGTCGATGAATTAAATTTAATCGACAATAATGTAGATTCAGATTATTGTTGGCGAAATTTTTTCTCCGCAATAAATTTCTTACGTATTTTGCAAAAGCTGACTAAAAAGAAGACGCACAGAGTGGTATTGTTAGTACAGTACAAGTCTTCTGTGAGTATTTCGCATCAAGAATTTACTTAATTTATTTTAATAATAATGACTTCCTTAAAAAAATGTAGGCCATATTAAAAAGGATCCTTAAAGTTTCGCATCCTTTATTAGAACTATATTCTTTGAAAGTTTTAAAGAGTCAAATTCCATTTATCGGTAGAAAATGGCGTCAAGGTAAGCCCTTTTATTTAATCTGATTTATTAATTAATTATATGCTAAAATAATGTAATTTTTTGAAATAATAGGTAATATGAAAATAATCACCTCCATATACTTGCATTGCCGGCCAGATTTACGAGATGAATGGATTGCATCATCTGATGCGGATGCTGAAATTGAAGATGCTCTGGTTAGTGATATGTTATTTGTTAAAATTTTGTTTAAATCTTCTTAATTAATCGTCGGTTATTATTCGATAGCCTCAAGAACAAAGCCTTCGAGCATTGATTAAATTTTATAATGAAAGGAATTATATGACACATGATCATCAAAATGGTTTACTTTATCATAATGATAATAGGAATTCACCCGACATATTCCCTCCACATCATACGAAGTCTCTAAATCATGTAAATTCTGCATATATTGCAGATGATATTATGTTAGATGAGTCATTTTTGTCAAATTGGGAACAGTGGCTTCAAGATGAAGTATATGGCTTCTCCGTCACGAAACCCCATTTAAATACTATAGATGAATATTATAATGATGATGGTTTTCTTTTTACCAATGGTGGCGATGGATCAGAATGGGATACCCCTATTTTACCGCTAGTCGACGAGCAAGATCCTTTCACCTCAGTTGAGTGGGAGAATATTAAATCAACAGATGTACAAACATTTGATCAAGGATTTAAAAATATTGGGAACAAAATATCTTATGATGATGATGATGATGTGTTCGATGATGTGGATGATAGCAACGAAACAAATTATCGTTGGCCTGATGAGATGTTAGGACCATTGGCCCCTAATGAAGTAACTATATGGCAACCAACTCCATACCAAAGTGATGCTGAAGATTAAATTATTATTTTTAATTCTATTTAAATATTATTTGTATAGTTAATTTTTTTTTATGATGTTTTTTTAACAGCCGTAATTTTAAATATTTTTATAATAAATCAAATTACAAATCTATAATTGTATGGCGATCTCGATAAAAATTTTTGATTTGTTCCACAAATATATAAACAAAAAATTCTTTTATTTTTGTAGCGGAATTTGAAAATGTCGGGAAGAAAGGTATTGGTACTTGATAATGGCGCGAACTCAATTAAGGCAGGTTATGCTGACTCAACTCAAGCAAGGTAAAAAAAATTACTAAGTCTAAATTTTTTATTAATTTATTACAGTTTGTTTTATTTTTACTTTTATATTTATAGAACTATACCTAATTGCATTGTGACGCGTGGAAAAGGCGACAAAAAGTCTTATATAGGGGATCAATTAAGCATGTGTACAGATTTTACTGGGTTATATTATAAATTACCATTTGAAAAGGTTCAATATAATTCTTTTTTGAAACTCTAAAGCTTAATTGTGAATAAGGAATTTATTTAATTTATTGTGAAATATTTATTTAGGGATTTCTAATAAATTGGCAAAATGAAAAGGAAGTTTGGGATAGAATTTTTTCTAAAGATGTTCTTAATGTATGTTTAATATAAGTTTTGTGAATCGGTAACATAATATAAAAAATTCATTTATGCATCATTAATTTGTTTAGTGCGATCCGAAAAATACTACTTTATTAATTACAGAACCATGTTTTAATTTACCAAACATTCAACAAAACTATGATGAAGTTATATTTGAAGCATATGAATTCGAAGCATATTATAGAACAATTGGTATAGCTTATGAAGATTCGTTAACTCTTTTTTTTAAAAAATATATATATATATTTATTTATTTACTTATTGAACTTTACTTTGTAAATAGCTCCATGGTTATGTATTCAAAATGACACAACTTCACTTTATAAAGATCGATTTTATAAACCTAATGAAGTGCCTGATTGTGCATTGGTTGTTGATTCTGGTTATTCGTTTACTCATGTTGTACCTTTTGTTATGGGAAGACCGATATTACCAGCTATCAGAAGGTGATCTTTTTATTTATATATACTCGCATAAAATAATTTGCTATTAAAGAATTTATTTTCTAATTATTACAAGGATCAACATTGGAGGAAAATTGTTAACAAATCATCTGAAGGAGATCGTATCATTTAGGTAATTTATGTTATTAAACAAACAAAATAATTTTATTCTGAAATCTTGTTAAACATTAAATTGTTTTGTTAAATGATTAGGTATTGGGATATGATGGAACAAACCTACATTATGAATGAAGTTAAAGAAACGTGTTGTTTCGTTTCTCAAGATTTTTTATCGGATCTAGAAATTTGTCGGTAAAGTTGATATAAATTTAATATTTGTTTATTCTCTCTTTTCAAATCTTTAGCGACTAACATCAAATATTATTTAGAAAAAATCCACGAGATAATCCAATTCTTCAAGAATACATTCTCCCAGACTTTTCAAGAAATTCAAAGGGATACATAAGAGTACCAACCATGTTTTTTATTTATTATGCTAACTCTTATTTATAGAATTTTATAGAATTGCATTGCATCTTTATTTCGTATTTTATAGGAAAAGAAACGTGGAGGAGAATATGATCAATCCGATGAACAAGTATTGTACATGAACAATGAAAGATTATCTGTTCCAGAAATATTATTTAATCCTATGGATGTTGGTATGTATCATAAGCACATTTCTGATGAATCCGTATATTGATCGTATATTTATATTTTTTAATATTACTCGTGATAAATTTTAGGAATGAACCAAGCAGGAATTCCTGAAGTAATAGTGGAATCAATTAATGCAACTCATCCTGGTATCATTTTATTACATTGCACTTTTTTTTTTTGGATGGTTTTCATTTTATATTTATTCATTTATTTTATTGGGCTATAACGCGTCCTAAAAAAAAAGAAAAAAACAATATACTTCTATTTTATTTTTTTATTTTTATTCTTTTTTAATAAAAGAATTTTTGGTGGTAACTGACTTTTGGCGTTTTGGGTTATTATTATTCATCAATTTGAGTATAGAAATGTTTCCTTCTTTATCTGTAAATGATGTAGATTTGCATGGATTACTTTATGGAAACATCATCCTGGTCGGTGGAAATTCTTTATTTTCCGGATATAAAAATAGAATGTAAATTTTTTTATATTATTTTTTTTTTGCTAATTGAAATGTTTCATTTGTACTAAATTTATTTCCCTTATATAATTAGTGAAAAGGATTTACGTTATCTCGCACCAACGGAATTTGAAATTAGGGTTGGAATGTCAGAAAAGCAAGTATACTCAACATTACTATTATTATTATTATTATTATTATTATTATTATTTTGAACATCTTTTAAAACAATTCATGATATAGTCCTGTCACATATGCATGGCAAGGTGGTGCTAAATTTGCAAATTCAGCTGAATTTAACGAGAAGTTGGTTTCTCGTGCTGAGTTTAATGAATACGGCCATAACATTTGTCTACAAAGATTTGGTTTAGGCGATGATGACGATATAGAAATGTCCGAGTAATATTCATTACGCAAGAATTGAGTAATGTTATAAGCAAAAAAAAATAAAATAAAAATATTATTATATGTGTGTGCACGTGTTCACATATATATATTTTATTCTAACAAATTTCTTTTAATTAAATAAGTAAAAAATAAAAAATAAAAAAATCAAGATAAATAAATATAACTTTATACCCAGAATACATACAACATTTAGATTTTTTTTACATATTAGTATTATATTGGTCTCATGATTTCATCATAAATAAGCTCTGAATAAAAAAAAATTAAAAAAAATTAAAAATTGATATAATTGATATTATTTATAAAATAAATATTGATACATACGTTTCAATTGTTCTTTCGACAATTGGTCTTTATGTTTATCAAAATCGAAAAATGATTCAGGAATTGGGTCGGCAGATGGTTCATCTTCAGGATCATGATACTTGAAAATTTTGCAATAAAAAAAAAAATTCATAAAAAAATTTGATAATTACGATAAAACATTAACAATATACTTACTGGTTCCAAATATGGATGTTTCAAAGCTTCTTCAACGGTAATTCTTTTTGTAGGATTAAAGGATAACAATTTTTCCAACATATCAAGAGCCAATGGATTTGCATGAGGGAACATATGAGTGAAAGGAATACGTTTCTTGAAAGGAAGAGAACGAATATAATCTCTAGCCTAGAAATAAAGTAGAATTAACACAATATATATAGATATATAATATTTAAAAGAATTAAAAAAAATGTAGTACCCTTCTACTTTTGATGCCATAGAAATCTTCCATTGTTGGTGTGCCAAGTACATCAAGGATAAGTGTAAGTTGATGATGATCTATTCATTCCAAAAAATTGAAAATAAAATTATTATGAGTAAAGAACAAATAGTGTAAAAACGCTATATGTATATAATATAATGTAATGTAATTTTCGTTTTTGTTTTTTTTTTTAAAAAAAAAAGCATACAATCTCTTCCAGGGAACAATGGTTTTCCGCTCAACATTTCTGCCAAGATACAACCAACAGACCATACGTCGATGGCCTTGGTGTACTCTTTAAACGTTAACATAATCTCTGGAGCACGATACCATCGAGTTGCAACATATTCAGTCATAAATCCGCTATGTTCATCACTAGAGTTCGCACTTCGAGCGAGACCAAAGTCGCATACCTAAGTTATTTTCAAGATGAATTATAAAGCTAATTATGCAAACCGAATCGTTCGATCATAAAAGAATAAATAATACCTTCAAATCGCAATTAGCATTAAGCAATAAATTACTTGGTTTCAAATCACGATGAAGAACATTGGCGGAATGCATCGCTTTCAAAGCACGTAAAGTCTGATAAATAAAGTATTGACAATGATCATCACTCAAATCTTGAGTGCGAATTACACGATGCATATCAGTTTCCATGAGTTCTTGAATGAGATAACTATAAATAATTTAAGAATGTTAAGTAATTAAATTAAACAAAAAAAAAAAAAAAAAAACAAAAAATTCACTTACACTTCTGTAAATTTTTCCAAAGTTTCGGGCTTAACAATGTCTAAAATGGCGATAACCTATAAAATTAAACGATATTAATCCTTGATCATTAATATATATATATATATATTTTTTTTTTTTTGATAGATACCAACATTTTCATGGTTAAAATATCGCAAAAGCTTTATTTCTCTGAGGGTTCGTAAACAGAACATAGAATGATCAAATGGAGTTATCTTTTTAATGGCCACTTTCTGACCGGTTGGTTTATGAAGAGCTGAGCTGTATCGTAAAAGTATATTAGATAACCGGTTCGTTCAACTTTATCGGGTAACTTATAAATAATTACTTACCAAACAACCCCATATGCTCCTTCGCCTACCACATCTAAAACTTCATAGTTTTCACCAACATTGAAGTTAAGTTTTCGTTGAGATTTACTAGTCATCTTATTGAAAATTTTTTATGTACTTTTTGCAAAGAGTGAAACTTTTTTGAATTCAGCAATTAAATTAAATGGTTTCTAGGTTTTAATTTGTTATACAAGATTTTCTTAATATATTTAAATTAATAAACCGGTTTTTTATGGTAAACAAATTTAATTTTATGCTTATTTTCCAGAATAATTAAATTTTCACAAAGATTTGATCTTCGATTTTGTCTAAAAAATTCCTTTATTAGGGTTATAAGGTTATTTCAACTTTGTTTTTATACAATAATAAAAACATTGGGTGTTATATAGAATTTTTTTCATGCATAAATCTAATTTGGGTATCTATTTTTTGATTTCATCGATGACACTCCACATGGATTTATAAGTAGCATTGATTTCTGAAAGAAATTCTTGTCTTTGAGGATTGTTTATGACATCCCATTTATTAAAAGGCTTTCTCAAATCAACTAACAAAGTTGGTACAGACCTAAAAGAGGAAATAATATTTAAAAAAGAAGAAAATTAGGAAATGATAGTGTTCACATTGAAATTAATCACCTGGGTTGAGATTCCTCTTTTCTTTTATCCTCTTTCGTTCGAAATTTTTGAAATTTTCCATCACGATCTAATCGTGTTTCTGTCTTTATCTCATCGATGAATCGTTTCAAGTGTTCTAACTTTTGTACAGTCAATTTATCAGCTAATTAAATTACATTTTTTATGAAATTTTTGAAAAAAATTAACAACAAAAATTAGACCTTTTAGTCTTACAAATCTTTGGTTAACAATGCCACCACCTTTTAATTCTTTTACCTTTCTTGTCAGGTGTAGTAAGACCTTGAAATATTTCTTCCGTTTCCTGATTTATTAGTGGTGTTGATGGATGTTTTACTTCTTGATCGAGAAAACTAAGTGGTTTTGTGAGTTCTGGTTTCTGTTGTTCAGACGTTTTATGAAGTAACTTGTATTGCAACCTATTTTCCCCCATCGTATGCGAAAATAGAGAATTAAATAAAAAAGAAAAAACCACTTTTTTCCTATATATTTCTATACGTTACACAAGAGTCGTTCACGTGAAACTGTTTTCTTTATTATACTATTTGAATAGGATTGTTTAAATTTTCTACGGATTCACATAAAGTACTATATCTATAAGAATTTAATGGCCAAGATTTTCCATCACTAAATGGATACCCAATAGGAATAAACCAAAAGTACCATTTTGGACCCATAACTTGAATCCAATTATTCCTTCTACCAATATCAAATAAATTCAAATATTTACTTGTTGTAACATCCCCATTTTCTCTCACTTTATAATTATGTTTTTGTAAACTTTCTAAAGTAGTTTGATTTGATAAAATTAGACCAGTATGAAATATTGTGAACCCTATCAAACATAAAAAAAATACTCCCCCAAGTAATATTAAAAATGTCCAATTTAAATCAAGTTCTATTACTGGCTAATAAACAAAAAGAAAGTTCAATTAGTCGCGAGAGAGAGGAATTTATTAATTAGATAAATAAATTACCTCTTCTGCTGATTCGGCATATTTAATTATTGGAATTAATGTAGCTAATGAAATGAAAAATGAATATAATGTAGCCCATAGAAGAAATAAATAAAAAGATTTTTGATTACGATGTCCTATACAATTATTTAACCATGGACAATGACTTTTGAATAATTTAAATTTGAAAATTAGTTAAATTAAAAACATTTGTAAATTTGATTCAAGCTAACTAAGAATTATAATTACTTACTGGTCCATCTTTAAAATACATCTTAAAAATAAAAATAAAAATATTATTTAAAACTGTTAATGATATATAACTTTTCAATACAAATATGATACATACTTTTTACAAACTCTACAATGATGAGCTCTATCAGGTTTATCAAAATTACATTTTTGACAAAATCGTTTCTCGCCACTTTGTTTTACCATAATGGATCCAAGTGATATGGGACTTCCACTTTCATCTAACATTACTAAAGTATTATCTTTCTTTCGTTGTTGAGTTACTTCTTGTTGGTCTTGATTTGAAGGTGAACTACTTGATTCAGGTGCGTTATTGCTTGTTGTTTCTCCTGAATTTGAACGACGTTGATCGAGTGGTATATACGTCGTTATTGATGAATCTGCTGAAGCTAACCCAGTCTATATCATAAAGTTGCGAAATTTGAGGAAATGCATCATGGTAAATGGGGACATTTATAAAAATAACTCACATCAGTTGAATATCCAGGTGAAATAAAAGTAGCTTTAAAATAGCTCCACATCATTAATAAAAAAAGTGGGTGATATATTAAAAGATAAACTATTCCTATAAAAAGAGAGAGCATTTTAAAATTTATTTCCAGAAAAAATTTCATCTATTAATATTACAACTTACCTTGTTCAGGATTACTATTCAATAAATAGTATATGCATAACCTAATAACAAAGGCATAATAACTCCATCCTACTAATACAATTAAGAATAATACAGGAAAAAAATTTCCTATACGTACTATAAATTGTATGCAATAGTTTTCTTGCAACCATGTTTCAAGACTTTTCCATGTTTTAACCATGACAAATTTTTATTAAAAATACACGGTGTTGTGATTTATTATAAACATTGAAGAAATGTATTGAACTTTAGGAAAAAGGAAGTAATTTATATTTGTTTAAATTGGGCTTAGAACTATGAATTGTGGCAAAGTTATATTCAAGTAAATAAATAGTTCACGTGGTATAATTTTGATCTTGTGAAATTATTTTGTGTAATGATTATTTTAAAATTACTACATTTAAAAATTTTTTATAAAGATTAAATATAAAGTCAAAAATTTTAAAAAAAATCGTTTTTCGAGATTTTATTAAGTGGTTGTTATATCGAGAGTTCTGATTGTATAATGTATTTATTATCTATTGATCCATTCTTAAATAAAAAATTAATTAATAGTTTTATATAGTCAATCAAGATCAAAAAATTGGAATGATTATAAAAAAGCTATATAATATGACTATAGAAAAGTTTATTAATAATTACAGCCTAATAAAAATTTACTTATAATAAGAGAATAATTATATAAGAAATAATAATTATATAGGAATATTAACTGTATAAATATTTACCTTATAAATAATTTGTATGAGAAAGCATACATATAATAAATTTGTAAAAATTTCCATATACTAGATACTAAAAATCGCCTTTTTCTGTATTCAGAAAAATACTGAATTTATAGTATATTGTATAAGTAATTTTAATTAAATTTTTTACATCTAATCGGTATATTATATATGTAATTTTGGTTAGATTTTTTATATGTCTAAACATTAAATTATATATGTAATTTTGGTCACAATTTTATATAGCTCAAGCATCCTAATCACATCAAGTCTTAAGCCCTATTCTTAAATAACCATATAATTTAAAAATGAAAATATTTATTTTAAAACTCATTATACTTTAATAGATTAGATCAAAGACTACAAAAGTATGATTAAATTTTTTAAATTAGATTAATAAATGTCCATTTTATTTCAGCAAAAAATTATATGTATATATATAAAATATTTTTAATTTAACCATCAAATTGTAGGTTAAAAATTTAATTTTTAATCAAAATTTTCACTGAAAGATGTAGTAAAATCATCAATAATTATTATTTTACTGAAAAATATGATAAAATTATCAATGATCAACTTATAAATTGAATAATTCATATGTAATTACATGCAATTCACTTTTCGTTCTATTTTAAAAAATAAAGTTTGATGGTTAGTGTTTCAAAAAGAAAAAAACACTTATAAAGCTTGCTAAAAAAAATGAAATAAATATAACAAAATAGCTAAAACAAATATTAATATAAAAGAAAATGAGAAAAATTTATAAGAAGATACTTGCAATGTGAAAAGCGATGATGAAATTATATGAGAGGATAATGATTTGGATCGTAATCAAGAAGATTTGATTCAAATTTTAATAACTCAAATTAAAGATAGGAACTGTAATTAATATGTTGCAACTTTTAATATTGCAACTTACGTTGCAATTAGTTTTAACCTAT